>JAMZAV010002987.1:0-192865 GCA_024449915.1 Sweltsa coloradensis
CCCTTCCACCGCTTCGTTCCTTTAGTATGTTTATTTAATTTGAATTTTACTTTATTTCTGTTTTATAAAGTTTGAGTTATTCTACTCTTTTTAAAGGTAATTCACCCTCGAAAATTCCACCTACAGTCACTCCCAAATACGAATTTGCACTCGCAACTACGTTGCGTCCTAGCTGGGGTCTGGGGCGAAGCCCCAGCCACCGGAGGCAAATTTCGCCGCAGGCAATTTTTTTTTTGAGTTTAGAACAAAGAAGATGGCCCTAGAACGCGTTTTGAGGCGAAATTTTGGTATAAAACAACTGTGAAATATGACACCAAAGTTGCATATATTTGTAACTGTTTAAATTAAATTTGATTAGATTAAATTCCTACGTCCGCGTAAAAGTAGGCCCGGGAACTGACGTCTCGCGTCTGCCAAATAAAATCAATTCAGATGAACTATTTAAAATTGAGTTTTCATATTTGCTTGTTGAGAATACTGTAAATGAATAGTGCAGGATGTTCGCGCCAGTATTAGCCCACTGTTGTTTCACGTAGTATTTAGTTTTCACTCCCCTCGTACCCCTCTTTCTTATCATATCTCTGATTTTAAACCTGACCTAGACAGGTCGTTGGCCCCCTGTTGCATTCGAACTGCCATAGCGTTCAGACCTCAGTACGGCTGTCTGTTCTAGACAGTGTTTTCGTATATTTCATAGTTGCCTCGAGAGCAACAGCCAACAAGTATTCTTCGTGGTTACTATATGACAATTTCTTAACACACACAGTTCACAGTGCTTTTTACGTGTTATTTAAGTTGATTTTTCGTGTGCATTACGTATGTTGTTGTTGTATTTGCTACTTTCATCATTATCGATACCCCTTCTATCATCTCACTAGGCTAGCCTATCATTTTCCCTCTTCATCACCTACTTCGACACCTCGCACAAACGGCAAGTTCGCCGTCTCCACAAGCCTACTGTCTCGAAGCCAAGGTAAGCTCGATTGTGATTTGTTTTTTTCATTTTTCCCTCGTATTTATTGGCATCATCGTCTTGGTGCCAACATTTTGGTCCACTCGTGCCGAATATATTTCGTTTTCTTTCATTATACAGTCCACTTTCAAAACCATTCAAATATTATCTCGCTTTGTTGTTTGTCGATATTCAATCTCTCATCACTGGGTCATACTCGTCGGCGTGTGCATGACTCACTATACGCAGTGTTATCCAGTTTGGTATTGTTCATTGTCGCAGGGCGAGCATTTGTTTACATTCTCTCGGTCGCGTGTATTTTATACACGTCGCTAGTTATTTGTCCTGACTACCCGGGTTCGATCTTACCATTTTGTGTTCATTGTTGTTTTTTTCAATTGCACTCGCAATAGTCACTCCCTGTTTCTTTTATTGTCGTCTTAGTTTCGGTTATCATGACCAAGCAGGAACGGCAACGTAGCTTGCTTCTAGCTAGAAGAGAGCGTATATTTGCCTCAGTGCAACGCTCATATGACGCGTTTCAAGCGCTTCAAGACGAGGAAGCTTCTCGTCACAGATCGCGGTTTGACAAGCTTGACCAGTTGGAAACTGACTTCGAAGCGGTTCAGAGCGAAA
The DNA here is from genome assembly GCA_024449915.1 of Sweltsa coloradensis. Taxonomy (NCBI): domain Eukaryota; kingdom Metazoa; phylum Arthropoda; class Insecta; order Plecoptera; family Chloroperlidae; genus Sweltsa; species Sweltsa coloradensis. The sequence goes on from JAMZAV010002987.1 coordinate 1,589, forward strand.
TATTAGTTGCTAATTCTCAGCTCGAGGAAGGTGTCAACCCTCTTCCTGTCGATGCAGTACAAGCCAGCTTTGAGAGCCTTCTCTACTCGGCACGCGATAAGTATCTCGCCATAGTCGCGCGTATCCCAGATGCTATTCCTGTGAATCCGCCATCTACTGTTGCTGCTCAAGTTAATACGCTACCCAATATTCAATTGCCAATATTTGCAGGCGACATGACTCAGTGGCCAGACTTCTATGCTTTGTTCAGCTCCCTTGTTCATGACAACGAGTCATTGAACAATGTACAACGCTTCCACTATTTGCGTTCTTCTTTGCGAGATGCTGCATTGGCTGCAATTAATGGGTTTCAAATTTCAAGCGCTAATTATCCTCTTGCCTACGACGCGCTAGTGTCGCGCTATCAGAACAAGCGCTTATTGGCCGCTATGTATATTCAACAGGTACTCGATTTCACTCCATTGAAATCAAGCAGTCATGCTAAGTTACAGCAGTTCTTGCAAGTTCATCGTAATTCCGTGAACGCTCTCAAGGCTTTGAAGATTCCTGATTTAGCTGACTTTCTCCTTCTGTCACTTACTTTGTCAAACTTAGACGCACAAACCCGAAAGAACTTCGAGGCTAAGCATTCTGCGTTCTCTACTCCGACTTTATGAATGTGCAAACATGCTTAGGTTTTTATAATCAGCTTTATTGATAAGTGCACATGAAGATACAAACAGTAGTGACAGTAATTACTTGAACACAATCACGAAGTTGTCGGCCATACTGACCAGGCCTAAAACGTCACGTGATGCGCCGCTCTAGTGGCAGACGACCGTATTAGCGTGCCCGTGCGCGCCTAATACAAACATGTGACATGCCCCCCTTTTTTTTTTATATTTTTTTTTTAAATTTTTTTTTTTATTTTACTAGATTACATTTATTTAAGTAAAATATATATGAGCTGAAGGCTCTAATCAAATTGTTTTGTTAAACATAGTACAACCTGGTATGATTTAAATGAATTATGATTTGTATCTTGAGGGTAGATTTATTATTCTTCCTCCCCGGGTGATCCGGACCGCCTTGGCTGGGGAAGATGGCGGAGTCGCTCTGCCATCTGTATTCGGATCCATGGCCGAATTGGACTCGGTGCCGTCTGGTAGGCGGGGCCGTTCATAGTCTGGTTGTACCAGGACTTGTTGGTACCTCTCTGGTTGGGGTGAGTGACGAGGTGTAGGGAGGATTTTTTTAGTTGGGGTTGCATCTGTTATGCTTTTGGGAATTACTGGTGAGGAAGGTTGAATGATAGGTATTGGTCGTAAGTGGGACCGATTGCGTCGTACCGTTGAACCTTCTGAAGTTAGGATTTTGTAGGATCGTGGGGTGGTATCAAGTTCAATAACAGTTCCAGGGACCCATGATCGTTTAGATTTCTCCACTAGGACTGGTTGTTCAGGTAATAATGGAGAGAGTGGTTTAGAATGTTGATCATGAATGATTTTCTGCTTTTCTTGTATATTTTCCATTGTTTTACAAGCAATAGTTGTTGGGAATAATGGTTTGCGCAATTTGTTTGAAACGGGAACGAATGTTCTCAACACCGCCTACCCATTAACATCTGCGCAGGGGATGGTAGATTCTGCTTCGGTGTGGAGTTGTATATCATTATTGCCATGTCCGGGTCTCGTCCTGATCTTACGGCCTTGATGATTAAACCTTTTATTGTACCGACGGATCTCTCTACCATGCCATTACTTTTGGGTATAGCGGACGAGATGTTATGTGGTTAATGTCCCCATTTTTCACAAAAATTTGACAGCAAATGAGAGTCAAATGGTGGTCCATTGTCTGACATCATTGTAGAGGGGATTCCATGAGTTCTAAAAATTTGTTTCAGGTTTTGTATAACCACTTGTGATGTTGTTGTTGTCATTTCTCGTACTTCGACAAATTTTGAGTGATAGTCAGTCACGAGCATGTACGTCTTGTTTTCCGCTTTCAGGAAATCCACTCCGATCTTGTCCCAGGGGAGTTTAGGAATGTCGTGAGGCAACAGAGGTTCTCTTGTATTTGCTCTTGAGTAACTTTGACACGTTGGACATGCTAAAATCATGGTTTTTATATCGGCATTCATGCCTGGCCAATAGATTGCTTCCTGTGCTTTTGCTTGGCAGAATCCTACCCTTGATGGGCAATGTGGATTGCTGTTAAGGTTTCTTGTCGTTGTGACTTTGGGATAATAAGTCGGTTTCCTTTGAAGAACAGGCCATCTTTTTCATGAATTTCCTCTTTATGCTGCCAGTAGGGGTTTTCTTGTGCCCGTGAGATACCTTGTTTGCCCTGTTTTCCTGTTGGAGGCCAGCCCTCTCTGATATAGCATTTCACCTTTTGTAATTCTTCATCGTCTTGGGATGCTAGCTTGAGTTTATCAGTTTTAGGTTTTGACATGCTAACAATGCAGTGGATTGCATTTCCTTCCCCTTGAAGGTAGTCCGAGTTTACCGAATTTTGTGAAGGAGCTCGTGACAAGGTGTCGGCTGCGTAAAGTTCCTTTCCAGGCACATGTATCATTTCTGGAGAGTATCTCATGAAACGAATTAGCAGTCTTTGAAGTCTAGGTGATAGCGCTTCCAATGGTTTCTTTACTATGCCTAAAAGAGGCTTGTGATCAGTTTCAACTGTGAACGGCATTCCGTAAAGGTAAAAATGAAAGTGTTCACATCCATATACTATTGCAAGCATTTCTTTTTCGATCTGGGCCATTTGTTGTTGGGTTGACGTTAAGGTTACTGAACCATATGCAATTGGTCTTTTGTCTTGCAGGAGCACGGCCCCAAGCCCATATTGGCTTGCGTCTACAGACAACACTATAGGTTTGTTTTTATCAAAAAATGCCAGCACTGGTGCAGTGCTTATCAGGGTCTTAAGGCGGTTAAAACTTTCTGAAGGCTTGGAGTCCCACAACCATTCTTTGTCTTTATGTAGTAACTGTCGCAGGTGATGTGTTTCTTCAGAAAGATTAGGGATAAACTTTCCGAGGAAGTTTACCATTCCGAGAAATCGCTGTAATTCTAACTTAGTCTCGGGTTGTTTCATTGAAGTTATTGCTTCAACCTTGGCGTTATGAATAGCAATGCCATCTGAGGATACATCGTGACCTAAAAAGTCAATTGTACTGACTGCTAGCTGAAGTTTTTCTCTGCTGAAGCGAAAGTTTAATTTTCTGGCTCGATCAAGAACAAGCTTGAGTCTTTTGTCATGCTCCTCGGGATCTTTACCCAGTTACCACAATGTCGTCGATGTAACAATATACTCCATCTATACCTTGGATTAAATCATTTATTTCCTTTTGTAGTACCTCTGTGGCACTATTGATGCCGAATGGGAGCCTGAGGAATCTATACCGGCCAAATGGTGTGGCAATAGTACACAATTTAGAACTTTCCTATGACAGAGGAATTGCCAAAAGGCTGAAGAAACGTCCAGTACTGTAAAAACTTTAGCCCCTTCAAATTCGGGAGAATATAGTTTCCGAAGTGGGTAGTTGAAAATGTTCCCTCTTTATGAATTTGTTAAGAGGTCTGGGGTCCATGCAAACTCTTATGGATCCATTTGGTTTGGAGACAATAACTACTGGATGAACCCAATCAGTCGGTTCATTTTCTTTTACAATAATATTGCTTTTTACCATTTTATCTAGCGCATTTTTAAGTTTTGACTTAAGAGATATTGGAATTTTCCTTGCTGCATAAACCTGTGGCTGTGCATTTTGTCTAGTTGTATGTTATGTTCTTTTTATTAATACACGCAGTCTTTCTTGATGTTTTAAGTAAAACCTAAGAATATTTAGATGAATAAACTGTAAATAATCGGGATAAATTCACACAACAGACTTGATTCAAAAGCCATTTTTTATTCGACAACAATTTACGTTACCTTGGTAACCAAATACATCACATATAGAGTGCAGCACATTCACCTACAAGCAAGGCAACCAGTACAACCAAAACATAAGATTATAAACAATATCATCACTCTTGCTTTTCTTCTTTAGGATTATATGCTCAATTATATGTTTCATTTTGTATTGTTCCTTCCAATTTCTAATACCTCTCCTCGAAATGAAAATATATAATTTTTCAATCAACATAAACATAATACTGTCTAAAGCCCTGCGCTACTAGCCTAGCCTTAAATCTAACAATTTTTCCATACATTTTCTTAAGGGAAAACACCCACTTACTCCCTATACATTTGAATCCCTGGGGCCTTCTTACTATTTCCCAGGTGGATTGGGCCGCCATGTTACTTAGCTCTTCCAACATTGCGTCTCTCCACTCCACTGCCTGGGGTCCACTGAGCGCCTCCTCAGCGGTCTCCGGTGTCCCGATGTCCATGGCCTCCTTTACTTCGCACCTGGACACGTTACAGCTTGCACACGTTTTGGGAACCCTCCCTCTCTCGGATCGCCTCAATGGTAGCTCTCCCAGGATTGGTTCCATTACCGCACCTGGATCCCCTTCTTGGACTATTTCCTCTTTTGCATTTGGATCTTCCTCTTGGATTGGACCTCCTCCGTGGTCTGGAAACTCTTCTTGGACTGGCACCTCTACTTGATCTGGCACCTCTCCTTGGACTGGTACCTCTCCTGGAACTAGCACCTCTCCTGGATCTAGCACCTCCCCCATTGGAAACAACACCTCGGCATCTCTCATTAGTGTTGGGTTTTGGTGACTCGCAGACTTGAAGGGAAATACGTGTTCCCGGAACTTTACATCTCTGCTACTGATGATCTTCTTTCCCTTGATGTCCCACAAACGGTATCCCTTGATTCCTTCGTCGTAACCAAATAGCACAAAACTCCTGTGCTCTGGGTCCAAGCTTCCCCCCTCCGTTGAACAGTCGGTATCCACGCCCAAGCTTGAAAAGCCAAATATCCTGATGTGTTCCACATCACTCCTCAGTAGACATTTATCCGACCACACCCCCAATGGTGTGCGGAAGTCAAGTGGCGTTGAAGGCATCTGTTGCGTACATAGCAGGCTGTCTTGAGCGCCTCCGCCCAGAAAGAAGCAGGCACCCCGGCTTCGATGATCATACACCTCATCACGTTGCCGAGAGTGAGGTGTTTCGTTCAGCCAGACCATTTTGCTGTGGTGTGTAGGGAACGGACTTCCTATGCAGTATTCCACTTTCCTCCAAATATTTCGAAAGTCTTCTCCTGTGTATTCCCCACCTTGATCAGTCTGAAGTTCTTTAATCTTCCTCCCATGTACTAGTTCTGATCTCTCCTTGTACTTCTTTAAAATTTCCCATAGGACATCACTCTTCCTAGTTATGGCAACTGCCGATACATATCTGGACGCCTCATCGATGAACGTGACAATATACTTTCTGTGCCCCTCCGACATGGGTGTGATGGGACCCATCAAATCAGAGTGAATGCGGTCTAGTACTTCTTCTGCCTTCTCTCCCTCACCCACTGGGAATTTGTCTCGTCTCATCTTTCCTTCAATGCAAGGCAAACAGTCTTCTCTCTTGCTATCCTTCTCTGTAAGCTCCTGAATGACATCTAGCTTCATTAACGCTTTCTCGTTCGGATGACCTAGCCTGCTGTGCCAGGTAGAGAGCGACACTCTTGATGCCTTCATTTTTCTTGTGATGTACTCATCTTGTATGTCTTTAATTGTGACACCACCTAAAGTAGTGACATAGTAAAGTCTTGACACCCTGTGCGCTTGAAACACCATCCTCTCTTCCAGTAGAATTTTCGACACCCCTTGGAACGCTGAAATTTTGAGACCCTTCTCTTCAATCTGTCCCTGGGAAATCAAGTTGTCTTGGAGTTCAGGCACTAGCAAAACTTCCTTGAATTCTATGTCCTTACCTCCACATTCATCTGACATTTGTAGAGTAACTCTCCTTTTCCCGTAATCTTAAGCGGAGCTCCATCTCCCACTTCAACTTCTCCCTGCATTTCTTCAAAGTCTTGGATGAGTCTCTCCGATGAGTCATGTGGTCAGAAGCACCGCAGTCGAGTAACCAAACTCCTCCATTGTTTGGCACATTTCTTGTAGCACACAAAGATACATGCTCCCGGGTTACTACTGTTGCATTAGCTTTCTTTGCTTCTGCCTTTTTTCTCTCCCAGTTCTTCAAAGCTTGGGACATTTGGCAGCAAAATGTCCTTCCCGCCACATGCATAACACCAAAACTTGTACTTTCTCCCCTTTCCGGTCTTGGGCTTTCTTCCCACATCATTTCTGGAACTCCTGAACATCATCAGATCTAGGCCTACTCACGTATCTCATAGTTTGTTGAGTTTGCCCTTGCCTAGAAGCCTTCAGTGCTTGATGTGTGCTGCTTCCTTCATCACTTCGCTTTCTCTCATCTTCATCTTCAAGTAACAGTTTCTTTACACCTGCCATCGTAAGATCTGTTGATTGAGATGTGAGAGTCTTGATGAGGATTTCATATCTGGGTGGAAGTCCTGTCAAACATATCCCTGATAGTTGCTTGTCACTAAATGCTATGGGCATTCTTCTTCAAAACTCTATTCAAGTTCACTATTTTGCTGCAATAATCAGTGACACTCATCTCATCTGTTTTGTTTAGATGAGTAAGTTCACGAAGTTTCAGCATTGAACCATAAAGAGAATTGTCATTGCATAGTCTATCGAGTGTTTGCCATGCTTCCTTAGCGATTTCGAAGTCCATGATATCACAAATTAACTCGTCACTGACTGACCTTAGTATCAGTGACAGTGCTGTTAAATTGTTCTTCGATCTCCTTCTTCCCCTCCATTTGAGATAGTGGCACATTTTCCACGTCTTCATATCCTGTTATGGCCTCCCAGCATTCTCTCAGCAACATTTCTGACTTTACCCTCACCATCCAAGCATTGTAATTACGCATTGTCAGCTTGGGAATGGTGAAGCTGTGGTCCATGCTAAAGTTTCCTCCAGAAGCCATTTTTGATATTTAAAGATGTCTACCCAGCAAACATGAGACTCTGGGCCCCCGTGCGGGACAACCAAGGGAAGTGCGGGTAAATTGCGGGTTAGGGACAGCTACGGGACAACCCGCACGGGTCCCGCGCGGGACATGTTAGGGACATGTTGAGACATTTCTATCTGGGAGAGCTACGGGACAACCCGCACGGGTCCCACGAGGGAAACTTCAGGGGTAACCCAAAATGTGGAGTAATTATATTAAAACAATACGTGTGTATAGATTTATGTTGAATACTTCCGTTGATTTATTCTTTTAGTTCTATTTCATTGCAAATCGTTTTTATAACTGAATATAGGATGGGCCTATATAGACGTTAATTAAATAATAAATAAATATAATCAATTTATTTCAGACGAGTAAATCGTATTAAGTCTTAGTTAAGTTGTGAAGGTATGTTGTCTGGTGGCCGGCCAATAGTGAAGCTCGCAACTTGAGTTAGGTGTCCTGTATAAGTGCTGTGATCAGTTTTTGACTTAGCCTATACAATTCCTAATAATTATATTTTCAATATATTAGAGTTAAGATCTTTTGTACTATATTATTATCAAGATTGAAAACAAGAATGAAGATTCGCGTTCGGGTCGTTTCGCGAAAGTTTGATTACTCCCTGATTTGCGTTCCTGTTTTTGAAACCTCATATTCTTTTGAGTTGGATCGTCTAATAAATCCTGTTTTTATTTCTTTGGCGTTTTTATTTTTTTAATGATTTTTTCTTTCTTTCTTTCTTTCTTTTTTTTAAATTTTCTAAAAATTTAAGTACAAATTAATTTTAAAAAAATTTATGTTAAAGAGAATCAGAGAGTGCATACGATAGCCTCATAGCAAATTATGCGTGATATCCCTTCGTTACAACTAAATACACTTAAACCTAATTTTGTATAAACAAAATTAATTAATAAATAAACTAAAATATTTTGTAAATCAAAATATGCTATGGGACATTACAAAAACATACATGTTAAATGATAATTTAACTGAAATAATTTTTTTTTGTAACTAGTATTAAAATATGTATGATGATTTGTATTGCTTAACGCCTTTATGCACTAAGGCTATTCGAGTTGATTAGTGGTGATAATATGAGATAAAGGACGATCACCAAAATATGCCTTTTTTCGGGATTCAAACCCACGTCCCTCGATGAGCGCCCTAATTGTATGTGCCACCGCGGACGTCGAGGGGGGTAAATTGATCGCATTCGATTGGTTATAAGATATAAGAAACAATTATCTGTTCTTGGCCTACCGTCGTCCAATGCAATATATCCAGCCAGCATAAATTTAATGATCGAGTATTTGTTAAAGGGCCCAATAATCGAAGAGGATAGCAAGGATTTAAAAAAATTAATAGTATCATGTTTTAATAAACACCAAAACACATTTTCAATATCACAATAGTTACACTGCAATTTTTGTGTTCCCCCCAATCCACGCAAGCGTGCTCCTTTCATAAGCCATCTAACGCGCCATAGACAGTATAGGTGCTGTAGCCCAGTGGATAGAGCGTCTGACTCCGGAAGAAGGCATTGCGGGTTCGAGTTCGGCTGTAGTCAATAAAATTTAAATGTCTGATAATTCTTGTCTATATTCTATTGACTTATTCCCCTTCACATTAAAGTATAAATTGAGGGAAAATGGCATCGCGTAATAAATAATTCAATTTTAAAATTTTGGCCCGTTTTATCTGTTGACTTCTTTGAGTGTCTACTAGATGGCGCTAGAAGCAATGCACGGGAAACATGGGACGAGTGGCGGGACCCGTGCGGGACCCGTGCAGGACCCGGACGGGACCCGTGCGGGGGAAAATAGCGGGCAGGGCTATGGACCCGTCCGGGACCATCAAGGGTAGGTCGCGGGCATGAGCGCGCGGGAAACGTTTGGGACGACTTCGGGACACACTGGGACGAGTGCGGGATGTCCCCCTACGGGACCCGGTCATGGCCCATAGGACACTTCCGTACGGGCCCCTACGGGCTGCCCGTACGGGTCCCGCACTAGCGGCATTACGGGACAGACTTCGGGAAACGTGCGGGACACCGCAAAAAATGTTGCTGGGTAGGCTAGCCTTGCCTACCACACGAATTTAATCCACGTGAATCTGCACTCTCCCTCCGATTCTCCTATGGTTAAGAGCTACACACACGCCACTCTTACCTTTACACACTGTCAAATAAAATATTCTTCTACAGCTGCTAGGCTCACGTTTCCCAAAAAAGTTCGAACCCAAAGGGAAACCCCTTTAAATAAACCAAACTAGCCTAAGCTTGCAACTACAAACAAAAGCTTTATGGTGACGATCACGCTTCTCAAGACCTACTCAATCCGGCCTTCGCAATCGTGCACACACTAGTATGTTCACTGTTTAAAAGTAATTCACTGTTCTGCGGCCCATAACCTATTAATACACGCAGTCTTTCTTGATGTTTTAAGTAAAACCTAAGAATTTTTAGATGAAATAAACTGTAAATAATCGGGATAAATTCAAAACAACAGACTTGATTCAAAAAGCCATTTTTTATTCGACAACAATTTACGTTACCTTGGTAACCAAATACATCACATATAGAGTGCAGCACATTCACCTACAAGCAAGGCAACCAGTAAAAACCAACATAAGATTATTAAACAATATCATCACTCTTGCTTTTCTTCTTTAGGATTATATGCTCAATTATATGTTTCATTTTGTATTTTTCCCTTCCAATTTCTAATACTTTTGAAGTTTGCCCTATTCCTTTAAAAACATCATCATATTCTGAAATGATGTTGGCTGCAGATGATTTGTTGTAGGTGTACTAATATTTGTTGCTTTTAAAATCTTTGGAGTAAACCTAATTCTTCACAGGCTCGCTTCCAAGAATAGGCGGGTAAGTAGGTCGGTTTATGTAGAATCTTTATGTTTTAGATACTTGGTTTACTTTGCAATCTAGCATTACATTTACCATTTTATTTGAATACTGTGGACCCGTGTATGCAGTTATCTTAGCCTTAGTTTCTAGCAATCTGGGCTTTCTACTTAGTGTGTTATAAAGTCTTGTGGAAATTACCCATTCACTGTGATCCTGTATCTAATTTAAAAGCTACTTTAGTGCCGTTGATCACAATATTCTCGATCCATTCAGTCTCGTTAGATTGCAATGAATCTACTAGGCTTTCTACTAAAAAATCCTCGTCAGATTCTGCTTCTGTTTTGTTAGCTTCTACAGAGTGAAGTTGCTTGTTTGTAGCATTGCATACATTTGCAAAGTGGTTTGACCTACCCCCATTTGTTTCATGTGGCCATAGGCTGGACACTCGCGATACTTGTGACTATATCCACAAACTGAACAAGCTTGTTTTGCAGCTGACCATCTGTTTTTTTGTTATCCTGTTGAGCTTGTTCATTCTGCTTAAATCTAGGCCTAGGTCTAGGGCTAGGCTTTGATGAATGAGAGGGTTTTGTACGGCCATAACTGAAGGCCTGCAACTTTCTGTTCCAGACATGATTTTGATCTGTTTCTTGAAATTTTTTGTTGGCTCTAAGTAAATTTATCGCCTTATCTAATGACATGTTATGTTCTTTAGCAGTCGTTCCCTCATGCCTACATCTAGAATGCCCCCCATCAGCCTATCCTTAAGAAGAGAATCTGTTAGTTCTCCGAATTCACAGTCTTTTATTTTTTTACGCAGCATGAGAAAAATATTGGTCTACGGTCTGGTTCTCTTGTTGCTGCTCAGAAAAAACAACCATCTAATATACGTGGTGTTTTTGAAGGGTATGTAATATGTAGAAAGGCGTCTAAAATTACCTTGGGAAGTCTGGATGTATCCTCTGGTAGATTTAGTGTATTATATACGGCAAGCCCTTCATCTCCCAAACAATGGAGCAAATCCGAAATCTGTTTCTTGGGCGGCTTTGTGTCAATATCGGCGACATCATAATATATTTCATACCGCTGACGCCACCGAAGCCAATTTTCTGCGGGATTCTCGCCCGGCGAGAAAGCCTCAGGTTGTTTATAACTACCTGTCATGATTATGGGCCTAGCGCATAGGTCCTTGAAGTTTCTGACACCATTATGAATGTGCAACAATGCTTAGGTTTTTATAATCAGCTTTATTGATAAGTGCACTGAAGATACAAACAGTAGTGACAGTAATTACTTGAACACAATCACAAAGTTGTCGGCCATACTGACCAGGCCTAAAACGTCACGTGATGCGCCGCTCTAGTGGCAGACGACCGTATTAGCGTGCCCGTGCGCGCCTAATACAAGCATGTGACACGACTTATCAGCAGCTTATCACGTTCTTAGATGAATCATCAAGGAAGCTTGAGTTGTGCTGTCTGGATCAACCGGGTTCGACCCCAGTTAAGGCGCATCTACGGCGCAGTCATCGAGGAAAGTCAACTCATTGCTCGTTGCAAACGCCAGCTCTCATGACTCCAGTGAACATAAGCCTGCTTCAGGCTCGTCAAGCCGGCAAGCTCAAAGCCGTCCATCCCCACTTGCCCATTATGCCAGAGTTCTCACACCTTGTATAAGTGTCAAACGTTCTCAAGCAATCGCTGCCCGACAAGTACGCTACTCTCAGGCGATTACGTCGCTGTTTCAATTGCGTGGGACTTCATTCACAATCCGAATGTCAATCCGAACGTTCATGCTGGACGTGTCACAGAACTCAGCATCACTCGTTGTTGCATCCGATGAAAGCACCAACGCCGACTATCAACCATCTTGATAACAGCTCTACTCAGCCTACAGGCACGATCGCAGCTCGTACTTTTTCCCTGTCGTATGGAGGCAAACCCGTCCACTCAGCGTGTCGCCCTGTTGGGTACCGTGAGAGCTTTAATTCGGGATGCTGCGGGACAACATCACCCTATTCGTGCCGTCATAGATTCTGGGTCTCAAGTCTCAGCTATAACTCATTCTCTCTTGTTCAAGGTCTCGGATTGAAGGTAGAACCCAGCCCTATTCAACTGTCTGGCATAGGGCAAGCGGTTACCAAGGTTCTCGGTTGAATCCAAACCATCATCTCCGCGTTCAGGCACTCGTTCTGTCTGCCATTTCAGATCGCCTTCCTACTACATCCGTACCTATAGAGGTGTTCGAACGCTATCGTGGGCTCTCGTTGGCCGACGATAGGTTTCATCTTCCAGACAAATCGACTTCCTGATAGGAGCGGATCTCTATCCGGATATTCTTAGTAGGACCAGCGATGTAGTCATTGGAGGCCAACCCTCCGCTCTCAACACCCTGTTAGGATGGGTGATCTTGGTTCGATTCCGGCATCAGGACTCGAGTCTCAGGCCCCATGCTCCCTTTTCGCATGTTCAGCTCCATCGTTGGATCGTTCTCTTCGCATGTTCTGGGAAACTGAGGAGGTTTCGCGTCCTTCTCCGAAGAATCCAGATGATCAGCTGTGTGAAGACAGTTCGTGGCCTCACACACTCGAGACGATGCGGGGCGTTACTCTGTAGGGCTCCCATTCAAGCCTCAGTGCGTGCCTCTTGGCTTCAATCGCAATGTTGCCTTCTCAAGTTTTCTCAGTCTGGAACGTCGCCTCAAGCGCGTTCCTGAGCATGACGTTGCTTATCACAAGTTTATGCGGGAGTACGCGGATCTTCAGCACATGCAGCTTGCTGTCACGTCATCGGATTACGTGATTCCACACCATTGCGTGCACAAGGCTTCAAGTTCGTCAACGAAGCTTCGAGTCGTGTTCAACGCCTCTGCGCAGACGCGCATGGTGCTTCTCTTAATCAGCAGCTGTTAATCGTCCCAAGCTTCAGCGAGATCTCCACAAGTATCCTGATCAACTTCAGGACTTATCCCATCGCTATCTGTGCTGATATCCGTCAAATGTACAGGCAGATTCGTATTCTACCAGCTGATCGTGTCCATCAGCACATCTTCTGGCGCCCGAATCCTGACTCGGCTGTCTTGGAGTACGAGCTCAATACTGTCACCTACGGGTTAGCTCCATCAGCTTTTCTTTCTCAACGAGTTTTACACCAGCTGGTGCAAGACGACGGGGCGCCCTTCCCTCTTGCCTCTTGTGCGATTACGTTTGACACGTACATCGATGACATCGTCTCAGGCGCTGAGGACCTCGCTCAGGCTCTCGTTCTTTTAAGATGAGCTCACGCTGTTACTTTCCAGTGGAGGCTTCGAGCCTCGTAAATGGGCCAGCAATCTCCCTGCTGCCCTTGCGACCCTTCCCGAGGACCATCTGGAAACACCACTTGCGTTCTCCCCTGAAGAGCAGGGAATCAAGATCTTGGGCTTATTGTGGGACCCCCACACTGATGACTTCTCATTCCGTGCTCAGCCTTTCGAAGGCCATTTGACAAAGCGCTCAGCACTCTCCTACATCGCCAGGATATTTGATCCGTTAGGATTTCTCTCGCCATTTGTCTCCTTCATGAAAATCTTTCTCCAGAGATTGTGGATGTCTCATTCTCAGTGGGACGACCCACTCTCCGACGAGCTCTCAAACACTTGGCACTCCGCCGTCGCTGACGTAGCTCAACTCGTCAAGTTTCGTGTTCCACGTCACTTCCCCTCACTGCACGGCGTCCTCCGGATAGTTGGGTTTTGCGACGCTTCAGAGAAAGGCTACGCCGCCGTCTTGTACCTCCACATGACGTCGGGTTCCACCTTTCACGTTAGCCTTCTCCGAGCCCGTAGCAAAGTTGCCTCCAGTCAAGACGTTGACCATTCCAAAGCTCGAGCTGTCTGCGGCTCTGCTGCTTGCCCGTCTTCTCCAAGCTACCTTGCCTGCACTCAACTCTCTCACCCTGAACGCCATCGTACTTTACTCGGACTCAACTATCGTTCTCGCATGGCTGGCTACACCGCCTTATCGGCTGAAAACGTTCGTGGCAAATCGAGTCGTAGAAATCCTGGAGCACACCTCACCGTCCGATTGGGCTCACGTTCCGTCCACTGAGAACCCAGCTGACTGTGCGTCCCGTGGTTTGACGGCATCTGAAATGCTACTACACCCTTTGTGGCAGTTGGGACCGCCCTTTCTTCAATCATCCCCAGATTCTTGGCCCCGATCATCGCCTACCTCCTTTAGCGTTGAGTTGCCTGAGATGAAACCGCATGCAGTTCTGATTGCCAAGGCCGACGTTGTCGTCGACCCATTGTTGCTTCACTTCATGAAGTTCTCTATTAAATTTAGGATTGTTCCTTGGATCGTGATTAATTGTAGGATATGACACGAAGGGACGACCACAGTTTTGAGTAAAAAAATAACCGGAAGTAACTTTATTATATTATACGGAAATCACGTGGTACAGAGCAGTGCGGAAAAAATTCAAATACTTAAAATTATACTGAACTCTAGAAATCTGAATAGATGAATATCAAATCTTAAAACACACCCCCTTGATATGCAACTATTCGACTTTCATTAATGAGGTGAACTGCAAGAACTTAGGTCCTGCCAAAGGCTTTGTAAGGATTCTGCTATCTTTAAAGCTCTGATCGCAGATGTTTCACACTGATAAACTTCTTATGAACTAGATCTCTAATAACATGACAAGAAATGTCAATTTGCTTAGTTCTAGCTTGAAATGCATCATTTTTTGCTAGAAAATATAGCAGATTGATTGTCACAATTTTATTTGTACACAAAAATCCTTAATTGATAAAAGCTGCATGATTAGTTTTCTTAGGTAAATTGCCTCATTCGAAGCTTGTGATAGTGAAACATATTCCGCCTCGGCCGATGATTGAGAAACAAATGACTGCTTCTTGGACCGCCATGAAATGGGTCCACCCCCTAATAGAAACAATTTAACCCTGAATATGACTTTCTGTCCACTTTGTCCCTTGCCCAATCGGCATCACAGTAACCAATAAATGAATTTACAACATTATCATTTGGTTTTAAAAAATTAATCCCTTTGGTTTTTGTACCTTTCACATAACGCAACACTCTAACAGCACAGTCCCAGTGCTCTTGTCCATAACAATTATTTAACTGACTTAAAAAGTTTACTGCCTGAGTAATGTCCAGGTCTGGTCCAAATACTTAGATACATTAATGAACCAATCAAATTTTGATAAGGTACATCAGGTTTATCAACCCCATTTCTCGAAAGGTCTACACCACTCTCCATAGGAGTCCTTGAATGTACACAGGTTCTCTACTTGAAACCTAGATACAAGTTTGTTTACATAGTGTTCCTGACTTAACTTAATTTTTCCCGTATTTCGTCTCGTTGAAGATTTACACCTAAAAAATGATTAAGCTCACCAAGATCTCTGCATTCAAAATTATCTGTTAACCTCCTTTTCAAATTCTCTTCTTCATCTTTATCATTTTACATTACAAAAATATCATCAACATGAATACAGACAATATTGTACAAACCATTCTCTTTATTTTTAATGTAAACACATGGATCACTTTTAGTCCTGGTGTAACCAACTCAACAAGGAAATTATGAATTTTATATTTCCAGGCCCCTTTAGGCCTGTTTAAGCCCCTATATTGCCCTAGAAAGTTTACATACCTTATTTCCCTTCCTGAAACCCCTCAGGCTGTTCCATAAAAACTCCTCCTCCATTCCCCATGGAGAAAAGCTGTACAGATGTCAATGTGTGACATGTTTAAATTTAAACAATTTGCAAGAGATTTAAAATACTCGTAAACTTTCTGCTCTCACCACTGGAGAGAATGTTTCATAGTAATCATACCCATATTTCTGGGAAAACCCTTTTTCAACAAGTCGTGCCTTATATCTATCTACACTTCCTCCACCTTAAACACCCATTTACTTTTCACAACATTTTTGTTGGGGGCCTATCCACTAGTGTCCAAACATTATTTTTTCATTAATGATGAAATTTCTGCATTCATTGCTTCCTCCCAAGAATTTTCTTTGTACTTGCAAGAGCTAGATCTCTAGTCTCTGGCTCATCATCTAAATCGTCTGCTGCTAGAAAACTAGTGACAAATTCATCACCAAATTCCTTTCTCTTTGGATTAACCCTTAAATTTAATCTTCCTTTGTTTTCATCACCCCCTGACTTCCTACCTTCTGAACATGTAGTATCCGCATCACTTTCACTACTTACTTCATCATCTGATCTATTTTCGTTGTCAGTTGACGTATGCGTCTCAGTTGTACTACTACTACTTTCCGAGTTAACACGTTTGCCTTGCCTGCACTTTTATCTCTATCTCTGGGGCCACTTTGTGTAGTTCTACGTTTTCATTCGTGTTTGTTACCACATTCAGAGAAGGAAAACATTTCTCATTAAAGATAACGCTTCTTTCTACTTTCATACTAGCTTTTGGACTCTTTGGGTCAATCAAAATATATCCCTTCTTTTCCTCATCATAGCCTACAAAAACATACTTCTCACTCCTATCTTTAAGTTTTTTACTTTCTTCTTTTCTTACATGAACATATGCTAAACATCCAAAAATTTTCAAGTGTTCTACATTCGGCTTAGTGCCAGTCCATGCCTCATACGGTACCATATCTTTTACTGCTACAGTTGGGGATAGATTTTTTAGATACACAGCTGTTTTTAGTGCTTCTCCCTGTCACATGCTTGTATTAGGCGCTCACGGGCACGCTAATACGGTCGTCTGCCACTAGAGCGGCGCATCACGTGACGTTTTGGCCTTGGTCAGTATGGCCGACAACTTCGTGATTGTGTTCAAGTAATTACTGTCACTACTGTTTGTATCTTCATGTGCACTTATCAATAAAGCTGATTATAAAAACCTAAGCATTGTTGCACAT
Source organism: Sweltsa coloradensis (assembly GCA_024449915.1). Lineage (NCBI taxonomy): Eukaryota > Metazoa > Arthropoda > Insecta > Plecoptera > Chloroperlidae > Sweltsa > Sweltsa coloradensis. The sequence goes on from JAMZAV010002987.1 coordinate 18,342, forward strand.
TCATAATGGTGTCAGAACTTCAAGGACCTATGCGCTAGGCCCATAATCATGACAGGTATTTTATAAACAACCTGAGGCTTTCTCGCCGGGCGAGAATCCCGCAGAAAATTGGCTTCGGTGGCGTCAGCGGTATGAAATATATTATGATGTCGCCGATATTGACACAAAGCCGCCCAAGAAACAGATTTCGGATTTGCTCCATTGTTTGGGAGATGAAGGGCTAGCCGTATATTATACACTAAATCTACCAGAGGATACATCCAGACTTCCCAAGGTAATTTAGACGCCTTTCTACATATTACATACCCTTCAAAACAACAAGTATATCAGATGGTTGTTTTTTTCTGAGCAGCAACAAGAGAACCAGACCGTAGACCAATATGTTCTCATGCTGCGTAATAAAATAAAAGACTGTGAATTCGGAGAACTAACAGATTCTCTTCTTAAGGATAGGCTGATGGGGGGCATTCTAGATGTAGGCATGAGGGAACGACTGCTAAAAGAACATAACATGTCATTAGATAAGGCGATAATTTACTTAGAGCCAACGAAAATTCTAAGAAACAGGTCAAAATCATGTCTGGAACAGAAAGTTGCAGGCCTTCATTTTAGGCCGTACAAAAACCCTCTCATTCATCAAAGCCTAGCCCTAGACCTAGGCCTAGATTTAAGCAGAATGAACAGCTCAAAAGGATAACAATAAAACAGATGGTCAGCTGCAAAACAGAGCTTGTTCACGTTGTGGATATAGTCACAAGTATCGCGAGTGTCCAGCCTATGGACGCACATGTAACAAATGTGGTAGGTCAAACGACTGTGCAAAGGTATGCAATACTACAAACAAGCAACTTCACTCTGTAGAAGCTAACAAAACAGAAGCAGAATCTGACGAGGATTTTTTAGTAGAAAGCCTAGGCTTGTTAGTAGATTCATTGCAATCTAACGAGACTGAATTTATCGAGAATATTGTGATCAACGGCACTAAAGTAGCTTTTAAATTAGATACAGGATCACAAGTGAATGTAATTTCACAAGACATTTATAACACACTAAGTAGAAAGCCCAGATTGCTAGAAACTAAGGCTAAGATAACTGCATACACAGGTCACAGTATTCAAATAAATGGTAAATGTATGCTAGATTGCAAAGTAAACCAAGTATCTAAAACATACGAGTTCTACATAACCGGACCTACTTACCCGTCTATTCTTGGAAAGCGAGCCTGTGAAGAATTAGGTTTACTCCAAAGATTAAATGCAACAAATATTAGTACAAACCCACAACAGAATCATCTGCAGCCAACATCATTTCAGAATATGATGATGTTTTTAAAGGAATAGGCAAACTGTCAAAAGAACATAACATACAACTAGACAAAAATGCACAGCCACAGGTTTATGCAGCAAGGAAAATTCCAATATCTCTTAAGTCAAAACTTAAAAATGCGCTAGATAAAATGGTAAAAAGCAATATTATTGTAAAAGAAAATGAACCGACTGATTGGGTTCATCCAGTAGTTATTGTCTCCAAACCAAATGGATCCATAAGAGTTTGCATGGACCCCAGACCTCTTAACAATTCATAAAGAGGGAACATTTTCAACTACCCACTTCGGAAACTATATTCTCCGAATTTGAAGGGGCTAAAGTTTTTACAGTACTGGACGTTTCTTCAGCCTTTTGGCAAATTCCTCTGTCAGAGGAAAGTTCTAAATTGTGGTACTATTGCCACACCATTTGCCGGTATAGATTCCTCAGGCTCCCATTCGGCATCAATAGTGCCACAGAGGTACTACAAAAGGAAATAAATGATTTAATCCAAGGTATAGATGGAGTATATTGTTACATCGACGACATTGTGGTAACTGGTAAAGATCCCGAGGAGCATGACAAAAGACTCAAGCTTGTTCTTGATCGAGCCAGAAAATTAAACTTTCGCTTCAGTAGAGAAAAAACTTCAGCTAGCAGTCAGTACAATTGACTTTTTAGGTCACGATGTATCCTCAGATGGCATTGCTATTCATAACGCCAAGGTTGAAGCAATAACTTCAATGAAACAACCCGAGACTAAGTTAGAATTACAGCGATTTCTCGGAATGTTAAACTTCCTCGGAAAGTTTATCCCTAATCTTTCTGAAGAAACACATCACCTGCGCAGTTACTACATAAAGACAAAGAATGGTTGTGGGACTCCAAGCCTTCAGAAAGTTTTAACCGCCTTAAGACCCTGATAAGCACTGCACCAGTGCTGGCATTTTTGATAAAAACAAACCTATAGTGTTGTCTGTAGACGCAAGCCAATATGGGCTTGGGGCCGTGCTCCTGCAAGACAAAAGACCAATTGCATATGGTTTCAGTAACCTTAACGTCAACCCAACAACAAATGGCCCAGATCGAAAAGAAATGCTTGCAATAGTATATGGATGTGAACACTTTCATTTTTACCTTTACGGAATGCCGTTCACAGTTGAAACTGATCACAAGCCTCTTTTAGGCATAGTAACATTCTAAACCACTCTCTCCATTATTACCTGAACAACCAGTCCTAGTGGAGAAATCTAAACGATCATGGGTCCCTGGAACTGTTATTGAACTTGATACCACCCCACGATCCTACAAATCTTAACTTCAGAAGGTTCAACGGTACGACGCAATGGGTCCCACTTACGACCAATACCTATCATTCACCTTCCTCACCAGTAATTTCCCAAAAGCATAACAGATGCAACCCCAACTAAAAAAATCCTCCCTACACCTCGTCACTCACCCCAACCAGAGAGGTACCAACAAGTCCTGGTACAACCAGACTATGAACGGCCCCGCCTACCAGACGGCACCGAGTCCAATTCGGCCATGGATCCGAATACAGATGGCAGAGCGACTCCGCCATCTTCCCCAGCCAAGGCGGTCCGGATCACCCGGGGAGGAAGAATAATAAATCTACCCTCAAGATACAAATCATAATTCATTTAAATCATACCAGGTTGTACTATGTTTAACAAACAATTTGATTAGAGCCTTCAGCTCACATATATTTTACTTAAATAAATGTAATCTAGTAAAATAAAAAATAAAATTTAAAAAAAAAATATAAAAAAAAAAAAAAAAAAAAAGGGGGCATGTCACATGCTTGTATTAGGCGCGCACGGGCACGCTAATACGGTCGTCTGCCACTAGAGCGGCGCATCACGTGACGTTTTAGGCCTGGTCAGTATGGCCGACAACTTCGTGATTGTGTTCAAGTAATTACTGTCACTACTGTTTGTATCTTCATGTGCACTTATCAATAAAGCTGATTATAAAAACCTAAGCATTGTTGCACATTCATAACTCCCCAGAATTTGTTTCCCAAACCAGATTCTTTTAACAGTGCCCTAGTTTTTTCTAAGAGTGTCCTGTTTGTCCTTCTGCCACTCCATTTTGCTCTGGACTATACGCAACAGACAGTTGTCGAACAATCCCAGTTTCTTTCAGATATTCGTCAAAATCTTTTGAGCAATATTCTTTACCATTATCGGAGCGGACTATTTATATAGATTTCCCCAAGTGATTTTCTACCATTGTTTTGTATTGTTTGAACTTATCTAAGACTTCATTTTTTGATTTTAAAAGAGCAATTACAGTGAATCTAGTCTTATCATCAGTGAAAGTAGCAAAGTACCTGTAGCCTTCCCATGACAGACCATCTGTGATTTCACAGACATCAGTGAGAATTAAGTCTAATATCTCTGTGGCTCTTGTTGCACCTTTCTTTGGAAAAGGAGCCCTAGTGTGCTTTGCCCTGACACAAACATCACACACATCAAATGTTTCCTCGGCTATTGGACTTAACCCACTTACTAGACCACCCTGTAGCTTTTTAGGTTACCATTACCTATGTGAGCAAATCTTTCATGCCACAACTTATAGTTAGAGCTTGTAGCCTTCATAGCTTTGGCAGGTTCTACTTCCATTGACACCTTGTAAGTGTTATTGGATTGCTTACCTTCAAGCAGGGGTTTACCTACTACTGAATGTCTTCTGGTCTATACACTCCACATTTGTCACTGTCAAAGAGAGTAATATATCCTGTACTACATATCCTTCCCACAGATAGCAAGTTTGCTGTCAGCTTTGGAACATAGGTGGCCCTAACACCTGTCAGGCCATTCTGTCCCCTAACCTCAATGTTGCCTTCACCTTCTGTGTGCAGTGTTTGCTCACTAGCACATTCAATAGTATTAGATTCTGTCATCTTATAGCTACCATTAAATCTTTTCTGTAAGTCATGTGATTACATGAACCTGAATCTATATACCAATCTATACTAGGCTTACTTTCATCAGAATAACTCAGCACATAGCAGCTAATTTGATTACCCATTGTGATGGGCCCGAGTTGCCTGACTTACCACTATTGCCAACATTAGGCCTACCACTATTGCTGTGACTATGACCAGCATTACCATTAGTGCGGTTGCTATTACCAGCATTATTATGGGTATTTTCAGTCTTTCTGTGCCAGCAGTCGTTGGTCTTGTGTCCATGCTTTTGCAAATTTGACAAAAAGGTCTGTTGTTTCGACGGTTTCCATCTTGGGTTCCTGTTGTTTGCTTGTTGCCATCTCGTGGTCGCTGTTGCTGCTGCCCTCTAGACGACGAACCGTTGGAAGTTCTTGGGTAGTTCGGACCACTACCGCTGCTCGCCCGTAGCGCTGATGACGTCAGTTCCGCAGCTTCTTTCTGAGCTTCCCTCGTTAATTCTCTCGTTACGTACTCGATTTTTAGATCATCTTCTTTCTTGACACTTCGCTCGATTAGTTGGCGGAGCCATTTATACTCATGTTTCAGGTTGCGCAGCATTAGGTACGCTCCGGATTCCTCATCAAAAGGTTTCCCGGCTGTAATGTATTCGTTACGATATGTAACTATAATACTAGACAAGAATGTAGGAAGAAGGTTACCGATAAGACGTCAAGTTACCATGCTGCTATTCTTCCTTTATTCACCACCAGAGTGCAGAGTGTACATGGTACGTTTTCAATTATACAGGTATGCCAACTTACTTGCATGAAATAGCGCTATATATTACATCTCTTTTCCCCTAAAAGAGTTCAAACCTGTGGTAGAAATGAAAGAAAAGGATTATTGTTACGGTAAGAGCAATGCATATTACCCTAAATCAAAAGTTAAGTAATTGGTTAGATTCGAAAAATGATTATTAAAATTGGTATGATAGTAATACAATGAAATTATCTCCAACTCATTATAAACTCAATGATCAAAATCGTTCAGCCATGACGGCGGTTTCTTCAACCTTGCCGGTCTTTCGGTTCGTCCCAGCGTATCTTCTAGAGCATCTTTTGACCCCCCTTTTGCTTCATCCATCTGTGGGTGTTCTGTTGGCTGGATATATGGTTCACAAAAGATGCGTTTCTTTTGTACTCTGCGCCAGTTGGTGACTGGATATGGACTGTAGACCCCGTCTTTTCCACGACGCGGAAAGGTGTCGGATTGAAAGGGGTTGATAGCTGTCCCGTTTTTCCTGTCTGACGAGTACCTGGGCCCTGGAGATACTTGGGAATCCACGGCTCTTCTCGTGAAATCGCTCAACTCCTTGCCCTTCATCTTGCACTCCTGGTCTCTGTCGCGTACTTCAGAATCCAAACGATCCGGATTTGGTAGAATCGAAAGTTTGTCTCTAATCTCTCTGTTGAACATTAGAGAAGGCGGGCGTTTTACCCGTAGTTGTGTGTGGTGTCTTTGTGATACGTTAGCAGGTAAGTTCTTAACGCCTGTTGTAGGTCTTCACCACTGTTGTGAGCAATGCGCAGGCGTTTGAGGAAGGACCTATTTTGGCGTTCAACTTCACCATTCGCCTGCGGCCAATATGGAGTCACGTGGCGTAAATGAACTCCATTCGTAAGACAGAAATTGCGAAATTCTTCGCTAATAAACTGCCTTCCATTGTCCGCAACGATAGTCTCGGGAAGACCGTATCGTGCAAATATGCATTCCAAGACATTAATCGTCTCGTGTGAAGTAATCTTTTTTCATAAAGGTTGCTTCACAAATCGACTATAGTAGTCGACGACTACAAAATGAAGTCGCCAGTCGGTAATGGTCCTAGGAAATCGATCGCGAGGTCCTGCCAGGGTCCACTAGGGAGTTTGGTCCTTATGATTGGTTCAGGGTGGGGGTAAGAACTCACTATTTGGCAACCATGACAGGATTTGCAATATCGTTCAGCCTCAGAATCAACTCCTGGCCACCAGCCCTTACTGCGTAACCGAGCTTTCATTTTTACTATCCCCGGGTGTCCTTCATGTGCCAGGTCGAGTATTCTTATCCGGAGACTCTTCGGAACAAAAACCTGGTTCCTCTCAGGATTATATTTCCCAGTACACAAAGTTCTGGTTTAAGGATCTGAAAACGCTTAGTTTCCGAATTCCAGTTATCGGTTAGGATACTATTTTTCAGCTGCGATAGTTCACTATCACTGGAACATGCAGAGGACATCTCTGCCATTGTAACTGATTTTGGCAAAGCCTCGCTTGCGACCCAGTGCACATGTAAATCGTTACCTGCAGCAGGAGAAACTGCTGCGAGAAGACGTGACAAGGAGTCCGCAATGTTTGTGGATCCTGGACGATATTCTACCCGGTATCGATATCCTTGTAGCTTCATAACCCAACGCTCAATTCGCGCTTTTGGGTTTCGATCGGGGGGAAAATAGAACTCTAATGGCTTATGATCTGTGACAAGGACGAATTCGTCTCCTCCGTACACGTAATTGTGAAATCGCTCGCAAGCAAACACGATGCCCAGGCTTCACGTTCAAACTGGCTGGATTTTCTTCAACTTCAGTCAGTGAAACGACTAGCGTACTCAATAACTTCTTCGCCGTTGTCGTCGGTTTGTGTTAAAACGCAACCTAGTCCAACCGGACTAGCGTCCGCAATTATACGTGTCCCACGGGTTGGGTTGAAGAATCCTAAAGCTTTCGAACTAGCTAGTAGTGCTTTAAGTGTAACAAATGAGTTTTCTTGTTCAGGCCCCCAAATTTAATGTGGTGATAGGCCTAGATTCTTCTTCCCAAATTTCCAGCTGATGGAACGCGGAACGAAGATCAAGCTTACTGAAGACTTGGACCCCCCCAAGTGATGAATCATGTCTTGGAAAGTCGGAATAGGGTGGCGTTGCCGTTTAATTGCAAGATTGGCCAACCGCATGTCAATGCACAGGCGCAGTTCACCGTTCTTTTTAGTACTGAGAACAACAGGCGAAGCCCATGTTGTCGGCCCTGTTGCCGGCTCGATAATGTCATTGTTGAGTAGGTCTTGTATCTTCATTTTGACTTTATCCTGTAACTGGTACGGCATCTTCCTTGCTTTTTGTACTACTGGTGTAACTCCGTCATCGACTGTTAATTTTACCTTATAACCGGTAAATTTCCCTATCCCTTGGAATATACCATCAAACTTGGGATCTATAATACCAGGTGTAATACTGGGTATTAATACTTGCAGTACCCCTAACTCGATTGCAGTATCTCTGCCTAACAGGGGTTGGCCCTGTTCCTGCACTACTACAAACCGGGATTTCAGGGTTTTATTTTTTTGCACTATCTCAGTCTCAAACTCACCCAGCACTGAGAGTGGATTCTTAGATCCATATGCAAAAAGAACTCTGGATGTCTTTAAACAAGTGCCTTTTATGCCCCTTTTCTTGCATTCATTCCATGTCTTGGAATCTAAGACATTGCAGCAGGCACCCGAATCAATAAGAAGTCAAGGTTAACCCCGCCCCTTGAGCAGGCAGCATGCTAGGGGGTGAAGTTGGTTTATTTATGCCACATACCTCTTCATTAATGCCGAATGTATAATTCTCCTCACTCCCCGGCTCCTGCTCGTCTACCTGACGAACTGCATTCTTGTAGGGCCTAGCATTAGGACTACTCTGCATAGGCCTAGGACCTGAGAACTTGCTTTTATTACAGACCGAAGCTAGATGACCTAGCTTATTGCTTTTCCTGCACTCTTGTCCCGTGCCGGACATTGTTCATTACTAGCCAAGTGTGTACCTGATCCACACCGAAAGCATTTAAGGTTAGGCCTAGCCTTGTCCTTGCTAGATTTTACTACAGCGATGTGCGCCTGTGTCTAGGCCTAGCTTACCTCCAGACTCGATACAGCCGGCCTGGCGCTCTGTAGCCTCGAGCAGGGTTGCAATTTCCTTGGCCTCAAAGAGAGTGAGGGAATCTCCCTTCTTCAGGAGAGCCCTGCGTAGTTCTTAGACCTGCATTTCTCTATTAATTGATCGAGAAGCATGCTGTCCCCATCTACGAAGTTGCAGTTTACACTTTGGCCCTTCAGCCTAGACAGGAACTCGGACACGTTTTCAGTTGAACTTTGTGCCATGCATCGAAATACATACCTCTCATATCGGTGGTTTTTTAGAGGTTCAAAGTAAGAAGTGAGTGCGTCTTTACACAAAGAATAGATGGTCTTACCTTCTGGCAAGACGAAATTCGTATCAGATTCTGGCAGAGTAAACCACACTTCCTGAATGTGTTCACCCCCAAGGTGTAATAGCGTCGCTTTACGGCGCTTTAAATCATTGAGACCTGAGGCCTCGAAGTAAAGTTCTAAGGAACGTACCCATTTGTGCCACCGGACGGCGATCAGGGAAGCATCCGCGTGCGCATCAAACGGTTTTATGGTAGATTTACTATCCATAATTAGTATTTTCCATCGTCGCCAATTTGTAATGTATTCGTTACGAATAGTAACTATAATACTAGACAAAAATGTAGGAAGAAGGTTACCGATAAGACGCAAAGTTACCATGCTGCTATTCTTCCTTTATAGTGGTAGCGGTACGCAAAATAATACTGCACTTTTGAACACGGTTTGCCATTTTGCACAGGTTGTAGGTGGGACCAAAAGTAATTTTTAAGGATGTGGAGGCACTCGAAATTTCCCTTAGAATTCAAAATGGCGGCCATTTTTCAAAACGATGTTTTCAGATCCCAAAAATTTTTTTGATGTGTCTAATAAATCATGTTTTTTTATCGTTTCGTATATTTCCGACTCGAATAACTCGAAAAAAAATGTCAAATTAAAAATCCGGGTGAAATTCTGGGAAAGTTTAACATATATTTAGTAGTATTTTCAAGAAAAATCTTCATAGATTGGGTACGACGTAGAAACTCTTTTTACCCTACCCTGTAATGCTTCTTACATAAAATTATTATGATTTAAATGTTAATTTAAAACCGAAATTCATTTTTTTACTTTTTGGCCCAGCATTGCTGCGGCAACCAGAGGTGCTAAACAGTGGTTAATGATTATTGTGCTGATTAATATGCTCCCCTTTTTTAACGCGGTTGGCACTTGGCTCAGTTGAAGCTGGTACCCAAAAGATTTTTAAGATGTGGAGGCATTTAAAATTCCCTTCGAATCCAAGATGGCGGCAATTTTTGGAAATGACCTTTGAACTCAAAATTTTGCTCAAACCGACTAATAATATCATGTTTGGTGTCAAGTCTATATGAATTTGAGCCAGAGAACACGAATTTGACCTCAAAATATTAATGATATGTACAGTTTACAAATTCACTACGGCTATTATCACAAATCGACTAATTGATAGGTATTTAGTAAAGAATATAGGTATTTAGGATTTTCTGTTTAAAGCAATTTATTACTTCTATGCCGCGTTCTTCACTAAGTTCACACATTGCTCCCCTTGGCAGACCGCTTGCCTTTGAAATTAAAAGCAGACACTGTTTACAATCAGGAATGTGTGAAAATCTCTGAGTCCTAATGGTCAGTTTGCCTTTGGGTTTACCTATGCGCAGCTCACCATTTGCTGAAATCGAAGGGGGACAAAGCCTGATTTTCGTGCGGAAAAAAGTCATCTAATTCAATTTCCCTGTGCTGACTTGCCAATGAATAGTTTAGAGAAAAGCTGCTCTTTAGTCATCACACTTCTTATTCTTGTTGCCTGCAGACGTAATTTTTAGTTAAGCCGTGAAGATCTTTTTTGTTCACTGTTTTTAAAGGGGTTAAAAAGGGTAGTTATTAAGTTATCAACTATATAGTACCTCCTTTACAACCTTATACAGATTGATGCCATCATCTACAAGAGAGTTTAATGTGTCAACACCTTCCCTGCTCACTAACACCCGGCTGTCAATTACTATAAGATCTTTACTTAATTCCAAGAACGTATTACCAAATTCTAGAAAACTGTCTTTGAGTCGACAACTGCTATGAATCAATAATAATAATTGTTAAAATGTAACACTAAGAATCCATTTTATAAATTTAAGACCTAGCTTACATAATACCCACTATAGTGGTATCTTTTGTTATATATTTTATACATTATATACTTTATTATACACATACATTTATATACTTTGATTGAATACTACATAATTATTTATACATACCAAGATTCAACGTCATCTGCCATCTAAACCTGAATTGCCACAAAATATTATGCGCCCACACACAAGCCTCTCTCATGTGGGCATTCACCTTCATATTATGTAAACCAATTTTTTGTTTTCTATTTTATATATTATCTGTATCAATGAAGTTGAATAAAAGCGTGCTAAATCTGAATCGAAATCTGAAATCTGAAATCTGAGCGAAAAGTGTCTTCCCAAAAAACATAGTCTGGTATGCTGAGTATTGCTCATGTTGTCGAAGAATACTTGTGGTTTCATCTTGTGCGGGAATAAATTCACTGTGTAACCTGCAGATTTTAGGACCTGCAACTGACCACTCCCAAAGAGCCACTGGATCTTCTGTTAGGCCCTCTACCCCACGGTCGGTCACCCTTAATAAGAGCATTATTTTGTTCGTGTGCGTTATCTAAGGCAAGGGCAGAGAATGGTCTGGGAGTCTTGTAGATTAGAACTCACGGTGAACGCTGAGAGCTGTGTTTGAGAGCTCTTCAAGGTCTTTTAAATGAATTGTCAATCAGTGAGAGTAATGGTGTGATCAAAACAAGAAACCAAGGAACTATGCATTTGAGAGATTTTTTGAACAGGTTACAGCTACCATTTTTAAGTTGCCTTTGGGGACTAAACTTTGCTGAGTTTGCATGGCCCAACTCAAATGCGCCACTCAGGTGTTCATAGGCGCCAGCTCCGTGGGTGCAGGAGAGCCAAAGCACCCACGAGATAGATTTATGTAGGAGCTGTGCACCCACACAAATCATCACAAATCATCATCACAAACGGCGGTTCTTTTGCGCATCCACCGCACATACGGAATTGAATGGTATATATGCAAGATTTATTTTTTCAATGTAACAATAATAGTAGGGCTGATTCGAAACTACCGCAAAGCCCCCAGTGCCAACCACTAGCGGGGATGTAATATAATCTATCACCTCAGTGACTCACTTCTATTTGGTGGTTCCAGTTTTGACTGCACAAAAACTACATTTTTTTGGTTTGCATTCAGCCCACAACTTTTTCTAAAAAGCACCAAACGCACTTTAAAACCTGATTTTCACAATTTTCGACTATTTTTGGGGGTTCGCCCCCGAACCCCCCGTATAGTCCCCATATACTACCTCCGGGATATTAATTTCACCTCACCAGTAAACTACTCCAGAATCGCCACTGCTCTACCCCATAGTTTGGGCTATGTTTTGAGCACCCCAGTCGTTTTGAAAAGTTGGCGCCCCTGCAGGTGTTTATGATTTATGCTGAACGGTTGGTAATACATTACCAAAATTTTTTCATGCATTTTAATGAAGTACTTTTATGTAGATATCCACACTTGGTTGCAAGTAATGAGCCAAACAGGTCAATTGCGAGACATAAGTCCAAAACGCGAAAAAAAAAATGGGAAATCCAAAACATGGATTTCAATTCTAGAAATTATCACCAAACCGTTTATATTACGATGAAACCAAATTAACCTGCTAGTTCACATTGATTTTAAACGTTGATATCCAGTATTCAAATATGCGTTTTAAAAAAACTGTACACTTGTAATAAATTCCCAAAGTTCACCAAATTGAGTAAATTACGGGGATTTTACGATTTTTAATTCAAAATTAATGAATTAATTAGGAGTACGCGTAATGGATCTCATAGATGGTTCTTATTAAAAGTTCGTGTGAAATATTTTACCGACGTTATTAAAACCCTTCACCCGAAAGAAAGAAAAACAGAAAACTTAGTTCTGAGACTCGTCTCCGAGCCCGCCTCAGCGACTCCTCTTAACAACGTCACAAAGTAAACACAGGCCAAGTAAACTCCAGTATTGAGTTTAAATTCTACAAAATATTCAGTTTATCAATTTTTTGTTATTTTACTTTTAAAATTGAAGTAAATTTTGTATTCTGAGAGTCACTTACATACGAAAATGACTCCCAAACACAGATGAATTTGAAAACTGCAAGAATTTTTTTACTAAGGTCAACATTCCAAAAACTGCCGCCATCTTGGATTTGAAAGGAATTTTTATTGCCTCTACATCTTTAAAAAAACTTTTGGGTACCAGATCAAATGAAACCAAGTGCCAAACCGAGTTAAAAAAGAGCAGCATATTAATCAGCACAATAATCATTAACCACCTGTTGAACACCTCTGGTTGCCGCAGCAATGACTGGCCCAAAAAGTAAAAAAAATGAATTTCGGTTTTAAATTAAACATATAATCATAATAATTTTATGCTAAGAAGCAATTACAGGGGTAGGGTAAAGGAGTTTCTACGTTTGTACCCAATCTAAGAAGATTTCTTGAAAATACTACTAAATACATGTTAAACTTCTAGAATTTCACCCCGATTTTTATTTTGACATTATTTCGAGTTATTCGAGTCGGAAATATACGAAAACGATACCAAACATGATTTATTAGACACATCAAAAGAGTTTTTGTATCTGAGGACATCGTTTTTGAAAATGGCCGCCATTTTGAATTCTTTAAAGGGAAATTTCGAGTGCCTCCACATCCCTTTAAATATTAGTTTTGGTCCACCTACAACTGTGCAAAGCGGGAAAACCGTGTTCAAAAAGTGCAGTATTGTCGTTTTTCATGTCGTGTACCGCTACCATATTATTCACCACCAGAGGCAGAGTGTACATGGTACGTTTGAATTTTACAGGTATGCCAACTTACTTGCATGAAAATAGCGCTATATATTACCCCCGGCGGATCGCAATTTTTCAAAAACATCCGTGAAAGCCATGACATATGCATTTAAAGATGAAAAATTATCATGTCTAATGTCCATCAACTGATCCAGGAGAGCAAGTCTTCTGTGAACACCAGAGTCTTCAAACACTTGGCCAGATTTTCCCACGCCTGTTTGCCGTTGTAGTTGTCCTTAACATGCAGCAGGAGACTTGGTTCTTATTGTATACTGTTTGGGGAAATTAGTATACAACGGTATCCATAATTTTTAGGTTTATTGAATATACGATTAAGCAGATGTCATTAGTTAAATACACAGTTACAAGAATAAGTTAGTTAGCTTCCATCTACATGATGGATAATGAAGTATTATACGGAAACGGAAGTACGACCACTGAAGTCAGATGTGAGAAACACACCGCCTGCTCACATAGGTAGCGTTGTCGTTGACGCCAAGGCGCGTGATTCAAAGTCAATCAAAGTCTGTTGTTGCATACACAACAAGCCCCCTTTTAAAATATAGACACGGAAAAATATAAAATGCCAAGGGCAAGATAATTCAAAAAAAAAACCCTTTGTCTAAGGGGCTGTATAATAGCAAAAAGGGTTAGCAAAGTAGAAATCATTTAATCACAAAACACGGATACGAAGGCTTTGTAATTTTTTTGAGGACCTTCGTACAGCTTCGGATTTGATGAAGAGGGCTCCCCCCGGGGGAAACCCTTTTCGATGCGAATGCATGTAGCCGAAAACGTCGGGGTTAACCCGGGGCGGGGAAACAGCGACTGGCCCCTGTGAAGCCTCTGACCAAAAACTCCGGGACAAAAAAACATCAGCATTAGTATTTTCCCCTGTTTTTTACAAAAGGGTAGGGTTAAAGGGGAGGATCGGGAATTTGGTTATTTTGGGGGAACAGGAGGTTTTAAAAAAACCTCTGAGACGTAGCTGGGCCAAGATGACGCCCGTTAAAATGTACCTTAAAGGGGTAAGATTTAGTGAAGTTTCTAGGCATTTCCACGGGGACTTATCACCCCTGCAGCCCACTTTTGCCCGGAATATTGTTAAAAATTTTGGGACGGGGACGGAGTCATTCTCGTTGAAAATCCTTGTCCCCGGATATTTTCCCAGAGAACTGCAAAACAGCTTGGATTCCCGGGAGGACTGACATTCCCGGGGTGAAAACCCGTCCAATAACGTGGCGTTTTTCCCTTTCCCATGAGTAACTCTAAGGCGAGTTCCCTTGCGTTGGGAGTAGTTTTTTAAGGGAAGCAGAATTCTGGGTAATTCTATTTCCCACTGATCTTCGTTTACCTTCTTGAGCAGTTCTTGATCTTTTTGTACTGTGCTTTCCCGCCTGACCTTTAAACTAGCTGGTTGGTAGGGGCCCGGAGGAATGGGGTTTGTTTTGGGTTTTCTCTTTCAGAAAAGGGGCCCAAATTTTTCTGACCAAAAACCCCCAAGGGCCCCAAATTATCTGGACTATTTTGTCAGGGATCCCGTGAGTACAAAAACCCGGTTGCGAAAGGGAAAAGGGGAATTAGTTGAAGGACGAAATGGATCCACCCAGTGAAAACATTTCCCTCCCCCCAACTAGGAGAGTCAAAAAACGATGAGAAAAGTTTTGACCGTGAAAAGGTCCCGCAAAATCGCATGAAGACGCGCCCAAGGGGTTTGTTCGTGGGCGCCCAAAGGGGAATGATCGGGGGCTCGGGGAGGGCTGGGCCCGGTAAAAAGCGACATTCATTACAGGGGAAAACCCCAGGGAAATTCCGTTTTTCCTCATCAATTTTTTGGCCAAAAAAACCAAAATTAAAATCGACCCCCACGTTTGTACGAAAAAATACCTAGGGTACCCCGGGCAACTGGTTGAAAAATTTGTTTTCTCTTTTTAAAGTCGGGTTTGCCCTCCCTCGATAAACCTTTAACACAAAAACCACGAAGTTTTTTAGCCCGGGGTTTCCCCCTTCGGGCCTAGATATTTCTTGGGCCTCGTCTGGGGGGCAGATGACGATCCGCCCTTTTGAGGATTTTACGGGGGGTAGATTTGCAAAAAAAAAAATGATCTTTCTTGGTCTCTTTGCTATTGCAGAGCTTTGGGGGACTAGCATGCTGCGTTCCTTGGGGTCCAGGAACGGGAAATTCCTGGGGTTTGGGGGAAAAATTTTAGGTTCCGACATGGAATTTTTAAAACACCCGGAAACGGTTTAAAGAAAGAAAAGCTTTTGCATTTTTGGGGTTTCCTGGCTTGTACTGAAGCTTGTGTTTTTAGGTTCAGGCATGAGACTAAAGCGAAAGCTTTCGAGGAGACAAAAAACCATAGGTTTTGGGCCTTTTTCCGGGCCTAAAAAATTCCCCTTAGTAGAGGCTTTTAATATTTGTAATAGTGAAATCTTTTTTCCACCCAAAGTACATGGGGAAATTTTTAAAGCACACCAAAATATGATTGAGAGAGTTTCACGATCGATCTGAGCGAATTTAAAACTTCGTTAGGTTTGAAGCTTTCTGGATGAACATGTTAAGGGGCTTCCACGCAATTGGGTTTGAACTGTGAAAAGTACAAAACCCAAAACCCCATTTTAGGAGAGCTTTCAATCCCCAATTACGATCGGCAGCTTGGG
Source organism: Sweltsa coloradensis (assembly GCA_024449915.1). NCBI lineage: Eukaryota > Metazoa > Arthropoda > Insecta > Plecoptera > Chloroperlidae > Sweltsa > Sweltsa coloradensis. The sequence continues at coordinate 34,104 of JAMZAV010002987.1, forward strand.
ATCTTTAATGAGCCAGAATGAAAACCTAAAAACCCATTACCTTTTAAAAACATAATCCATGCATGTTTGTTCCTTCTCTGTCCATTGCCAGGGGAATCTTTTTTTTGAAGAAGGTTATCCCAAAAGGCCTAAAACTTGGAGTTTTGTCTTGAAAGAATCATCGTAAAAATTTCAAAAACCCCCAAAGAAAACCATAAATTCATTTTTTTTCTGTGGGGACGGGGGGCATTGAGTAGTGCCTCAATCTTCTTTTTTGGAAGGACTGATCCCCCTAAAGAAGATACCCGTTTACCCAGAAAATCAAAGCGAACTAACATCAAACTGACATTTGTCCCGGGCGTAGACGTAACAAACGGCTTGGAGCCGCCTAGTACTAGCCTTACCGTCTCCAATTTCTTCTATGGTGGGCGCCGTGGACTAGCAGATCATCCCCATAAACACCACCACTCTGGGATTTCCCGCGACAAGAACACCAATTTTATCCTTTTTTTTAAATATCGCAGGAGAAGACGACCCAAAACCCAAAAGGAACCTGGTTTCCCTGAAAAGGCCCGCCATTTTTTGTTCAGTGTGAGCAGCCCCCGAAGACTCTTGATCTACAGAAATTTTTAAAAACCGTTGTTAAAGGGCCCAAACTTTTTGAAAAGTGCTTCGGTAGTTGACCAAACATTTGTCGAGGGGAAAGGGAAGGGGGAAAATTCGGTCTCACAAGCAAGGTTGACAGGTTACTAAGTCACCCCCCATATGGGGTATGGTACCATTTCCCCTTTAAAAATATGTTGACAGTGTAGAGGCCCATTTTTAAAAACAACATAAAGGAAACCCAAAAAACCCCCGCTGTTCTAAAAATGTCAATTTGTTGCAAACGACCATAGGGAGGCTTGAAAAGGTACGTCCCTTGGGTTGCCGGAAAAACCGGGTTTAGCATCAGGTTTAAATACAATACTTGCCGGTTTGGGCCCCTGTACTTGCCTAACTAAAGGGGAAAATACATTCCCGAAAATCGCATCTGGTGGGAATTCGGTGATGGGTTTCAATTTTTTAAACCCTTTTTATGACTCACAGAAAACATTTTTAAAAGGGGTAAACCAACCCTACCCATCAAGGTTGGTCCATCTTGATTCATTAACCCTTAAAGGGGGGAAAGTAGCTTTGCAATCATGCAACTTAACATCCCCCTAAAATAGAACCAGGATGGGAAGTTTCCCCCTTTTACCACGTGCTTTAAAATTTACAGTGGGTTTACTGAGCTGAATGTGTGAAAAAAAGCTCTTGATATGTGGATAAACCAATTATGGTTCTAACCCGCACCTGAACAATCTCCATGGGAATGTTTCCCTTTTCTTTTCAGGGCCCTCTTTTTTGTAAGGAGGTGGGGCCATGGAACACTTTGTATGAAATAAACCTGGTTTTTATTTGGTCCCTGGTTGCACTCGTTCGTTAGCGGACCTTTAAATGGTTTTCCCCTGAAATTTTTTAGGCTGATACCTGTGTTTGAAGTTTTTTTTACTAGGGAGCTTGACGATGTTAAAAAGCCATGCTGACCTGTAGGTTTAGGCTTAGAAAAATTTGGCTTTGGTTTTTTTTTTTCGGATGCTTTCTTAAAGTGACCCACCTTGGACAGTAGTGACACTCCACTGTACCCGGAAACCGGCAGCTATTTACTGGATGGGCCCCCATCACAAACCCCTGCATGAAATGGTTTGGGATGTAGAAGATGGGTGTTTTTTGGACGATTTCACCCGGGCGCCGCTTTTAGTTGATTTTGGTATTGGGAAAAGCTGTACGATAACGCCATCGGAAAATTTTTGAGGGGTTTTAAAAAAATTGCAACAAGCTTGGGGTGCCCCGTTTGGTAAAATCCCTTCCCCCCTACTTGTTCTAGCGTAAGGTTTTCTGGGTTTTGATTAAATTACCAGGTTTAAATCTGTACTATTCAACCAAACAAGGGTTTTAGAGAGAATAGCTTGATTGGAATCTTTAAATTTGCCCTGGTTTGCCTACGCCAAGATCCCGCGTAGAAATCCTGGACGGTTCACCCGGTTTTTTTTCTACGGTTTGAAATTTAAATATTTTTAGATGTACACTCGCTTCGGACAAATAGGGGGTTTTTTAGTAGCTTTATAGCTTCCTCAAATGAAAAATCCCAAAGTGACTTGGGAGAAAAAAAGTTTTCTGACTTTTCTATAAAAAGCTGTGCCGCAGTTTTTGGGGAAAAGGTCGCCTTTTTTTTGGAAAAAAATTACGAATGTTTGCCAAGAAATAAAATTTCCCGCCTCCTGTAAAAATTTCAAAAATCCTCCGGTTTTGAAGTGTTAAAAATAGGAGTATTCCAATAATTCTTTTTAAAAAACGGTTTTTGTTATCGCCGTTTACCGACATGGGAATGAAATGTTTTTTTTTGTACGTAGTCTTTTTACCTTTTAAAAAAGGTTGAAATCTTTCTTTTAAATACTAGGCCTAGCCTAGGCCTAGGGTATAGGTTAAGGGGGCGTCCCAAAAGTGGGGCCCGTAAAAATGAAAAAAAAAGACTATTTCTTCCTATGTCGACTGCGCCAATTTTTATACTGTTGGGGAAAAAAGTTTTACAACGGTTTTCCATAATTTTTTAGGTTTATTTAATTTACGATTAAGCAGATGTCAAGTTTAAAAACACAGTTACAAGAAAAGTTAGCTTCCATCTACATGATGGTTGATGAAGTATTATACGGAAACGGAAGTACGACCACTGAAGTCAGATTTGAGAAACACACCGCCTGCTCAACATAGGTAGCGTTGTGCGTTGACGCCAAGGCGCGTGATTCAAAGTCAATCAAAGTCTGTTGTTGCATACACAACAGTTCTATCATAAAGCTCAGGATTCTTCTCGCTGCCTTGTCCATGTCCTTTTGACTGCTGAGTGGTTCATTGAGAAGAAAATGGTCAAGTGAAATGTTGTTCATGACCACCCTCCCAAGTGTAGCTCTATGAGATATTTCCAATCAACCCAGTTCTCTTGCCCCTTAAGTTTAGCAAAGGGCGGAAGAGAGTTCACAGACGGTTGGACTATTACCGTAGGCACTTGATCCGACTCCATTTCGACTTCCTCTTGGCGTGGTTGGCATGCGACCTAACCTCACCATGTGCACTCGCGTTTTTTTGTGATAAAAAGTTTTTTAACACAAACACACGAAGCATTTTCGTCTCAAACTCAACAATTAAACTCAGAGAAAACGTTCCCTGGGCCCATGACCTATTAAATATTAGGATTGTTCCTTGGATCGTGATTAATTGTAGGATATGACACGAATGACGACCACAGTTGAGTAGAGAAAATAACCGGAAGTGAGCTTTATTATATTATACGGAAATCACGTGGTACAGAGCAGTGCGGGAAAAAATTCAAATACTTAAAATTATACTGAACTCTAGAAATCTGAATAGATGAATATCAAATCTTAACATTCTCCACTCTACTCCGTTCGCAGCGAGTATTTGGCTACGTCATCTGATTCGCGCGGATCCTGCTAGCTAAACGTTCTCAGGTCCTGTATCCCAAGGGACCTCTGCGCACTGAAGAGTTGCAGTCTTCTCTTGACATGCTTGTCAAGCTTCTCAACGTCAGTTTTTCGCCAGTGAGTTGCGCCAGCTTGAGCAAAATGGTAGCGTCACCTCGAAGTTGGCCTCTCTCAAGCCATTCCTCGATTCATCAGGTTTTCTCAGGGTGGGCGGGAGGGACTGAGACACTCTCTCTTCCTGTTGACGCCGTCATCCTCTTTTGCTATCAAAGCAAGCTCACCTGTCATCTCTAATTGTGATGATTTCCACAAACGTTCACTCCATCAGGTCCTCGCACCGTTCAGGCGTTGATTCAACAACAATTTTGGATTGTTTCACTGCGAGGGACCGTTGCGGCAGCGCATTCACCGCTGTTTAACTTGTCTAAAGTTTCGTGCACGGTCACCACAACCCATCATGTCTGTCATGTTCTCTATTTAAACTCCCGCTCTGGACCCCAGAGTTTTAGCTTGTATGAATGGGGCCCACATTTAGGGGCGGTGTACACTTTTGCAAAGGGGCACTTCCTGTAGGATTTCCCTGTGCTTCCCCCCAAAAGGAATCTTTTGGTAACCATGTGGGTTTTTAATAAACATTTTTACTTTTTTAGCATAGCATGAGTAATCTTCTTTTCTGGACCCCGGGGACACCACAAATGGCGAGAGGATTTTTTTTTCGACCCTGCTACTGAAAATCTACTGAAAAACATGGGGGTAGGACTGTTTTATGTTCGGGTTGTGGGCCCAAAAGGGTCTAGCCCAGGCCTGGGGGTAGCCAAAGCGCTGCTTACGACGCTAAAAGTCTGCTACCAGGTACCCTAAGCGTTGTCTAGACGCAAAAGTCTGCACTAGGCCTACCCTAAGGTCGCTCTCGACGCAACAAGTTGCTCCCAGGCCACCGCCAAAGGTCTGCTCTACGACGCTAAAAAGTCTGCTTCTGGCCCTAGCCTAAGCGTCTCTTAGACTTTAACAAGTTGCTAGGGCCAGCCGGGGGTCTGCTCGGACGCGTATCAAAGGCCTTAACCTAGGCCAGTTTTTCTCTTCAATTCTGCTGGGCTAGCTCCCTAGGCCTATATTTAAAAGGCATGCCGCCCCAGAGCAAGGGCCGGTTTGGGTTGGCATAATTGGCTCTGACCACAGTTGGTTTGGGAAAAACGCGGAAGGGGGGAAAATTTTTTCGAAAAATTTGGGTTTTTTTTCTTGAGGAAATGGCTTGGGGGAAATAGGCCAAAGGGGAAGGCTTTCATCGTACCACGGACCTTCTTTATAGGCAGTTTAGGAAGCGGGGTAAGCCTAAGTCACAGCGGAGATCACCTACGACGAGGTGGGGGTTACAAATACGCATTTAAACCCCAAAGCAAAATGTGTGGTGTGTGAATGTCGAAAGCGAAACCATTTCCCGAACGAACCGTTAAAAAGTAAGAAAAACCTGCGTTTGCTGGCGCGAGTGCAACATCCGGACTTTGAGGAAGAACTCCTCCAGCGGATTATTCTAGGGATGAAAAATACTGGGGCCCCGGAGAAAATCTTTCGGATACTACGGGTTCAGTCACCTTCGCTACTTTTTAATGCCCGGGCCGTCGCATCGGAGGCGGCAAAAAGGGGATGTCGCAGCTCTGCAAAATTACGCGCGGATCTTGCAGTCGGTTCAAGTGTCTGCACGCTCATCGGCAGCGGTTAGGGAGTCCTCAACACCTCAGGTACGTGGTGCATGTCAGCATGCGGGACATGCACAGTTACAAACCCCTGCTTTTTCCCTTTCCACATTTCCCCATTCTGCAAGGGTGTAGGCATACGCCGAGTATGCCGGAAAAAAAAAAGCTGCAAACGGTGGAAGAAGGTAATGCAACTCCATCTGGCAGGAGCTCCTCCAAAAGCTAGTTCTTATCACAAAAGGGAAGGGGGGAAAACAGCAGCGCAAGTTACGCGCCCCATGCAGGTGGCGGAGAGCCAAGATCAAAAGAGGATCTCCCGTACAATCGGCAGGGTTTTTATGCACCCCCCATCACCTAGACCCCCACCACCCCTCAGGGTTTAAAGTGTTTTGGGGGAGTCTTGCCCCCCAGGGAAGTAGATAGGGGGCAGGGCACATAAAATAGGGAGACATATACCAGCGTCTTTTTTTCGCTCCCGAGAATTCACGACCCCTGAATTGTTTTTTGAAAACGGGGGGTCGCAAGAGGACCCCAATTTTTAAAGGGATGTTACAGCGTTTTAAAATAAACGGGTACCGGGCCAAGCTACCCTTTGGGTTATGGAAAGCCCGGCCCCAGCGCTTTTGGGACGGACAGGGTTTTTCCGTTTTGGGGATTAGCGTCAATGGAGACACGTTGTTCAGTTTCTGTTGCGGGCCCTTTCCTGAAACTTTAAAACTTCAGCGGGTGTTTTCTCCAGGTTTGGGGGGGATCTCCGGTCCGCCGACGAAAACCCCCGAAACCCGAAGCAAGCCGTGTTCCCCAAAGAAGGCTGTACCTTTGCCTCAGGATCGAGTGATAAGGAAATCGCAGCATGTCGCAGCGGCATCGAAGGTTACACATCGGAGTGGGCTAGCCTACCGTAAACTTTAAAAAAAGGATGGTAATCGGATATGCGGCGATTTTAGTGGAACAGCAAACCTCGTCAGCGTGAGATTTACCCATACCTACAGTATGAGCTTTGAGCAAGTTGAGTGGGGGGTAGGTTTTTTTCCCAAATTTTATTTTTTCTAGGGTTTTTACAAAAACCTTTAAGATGAAGACACCTCCAGTATCCAACCCCTTAAAAAATCACCGAGGGTATTCCCCATGAGGCGACTCAACCCCCGGGCCTGTCTTTGGCCCACCATTTTTAGCGAATCTCCAGACATCTTTTTTGGCATCCCAGGGTGTTGTGGACCGGATGTTTTTAGTTAGGCACCTAATGAACAGGAGGTGGCGCCGAGTTCAACAAGTTTTGGAACGATTCGCGAGAGCAAGTTTTCGGCACGGGGACAAGTGTGTCCAATGTTAAGTTGGAGTAGTAGGATACTCATATCTGGCGAAGGAATTAAACTACTGATTCTAAGGGCGAGACGTTACACCCCTTCTCCAGCAAAAAGGATGAGCTAAAACCTTCCTTTGGTCATCAACTACTACGATAGTTTTTCGAAAACAAGTCGAAAGATTCAATCCCTCTATAAACTCCCCACAACACTCTAAAGGGAAATGGGATCAGGAGCATGAGGATTTCATGAAATATGTGAAGTGTCATGACTTCCGGGGAAGGGGCGGGCACTACGACCCCACTTTCTCTGATCCTAGCTGCGATGCATCCCCCCGTAGGAGTTGGGGCAGTTTTCACTCCTGAACGAGGAGAGAAGCCTATCTGTATGCGTTAAACTCTCAGGCAAGCGAGAGGAATATCCCAGCTAGTCGGGAAGGGTAGCATCATCTTCGGTGTAACAAAATTCCCCAAGTTTTGTATGGTCTCATTTTACCCCACTAAATACAACAAACTTTTTGTGGATTTAGAGAAAAAAGACCGATTACCCGGGACCAGGGGGGGGCCCCCGGATGACGTGGGGCTTGCTTCTCAGTCAGTATGACTACACACTGACACTCGCGGGGGAAAATTTAACGCAAATGCTGATTTTCTCAGTGTTTCCCCCCACAGCAAATCGCAGCCGAGGGTACCCAGATCCGGCCGGGATTTTACTCTTTGACGAAGCTCCCCCTACCTCTCCGTTGACTGCAGAGGAGTATTCAACGCGCTACAAAGGAGGATCCTGCACTGACCCAGTGATAATGCATTGCTTCACGGACGACCCACAACGCGGATCCAGAAGTCCAGCGGTATTGGGTGTGGGCGCAACCGCTATCGATACTAATGCTGATCCCGTTTTGGGACGGTTTTTGTTTCCCGCAAGCTACGACCGGGGTCTGCAATCCCTTTACCGGGGACATCAGGGGAATTGGAAGACAAGCGCTGGGAAAGCTAGCTGGGGCCTTCCCTGAATGGGGGGCATAGAGAATTTGGGGAATTTTTGCCCCGCCCGCGTAAGTAGGCCAGACCCCCCCAAGGCTCTGTCATTCCTGGCCCCACCGGGACGGTTGGGCCTTTTACGTGGGTTTTGCGGCCCTTCTGCGAGCACACATTTCCGATCTTGTCGACGCTTCGGAAATGGGTCGAGGTGCCGAGACGAACGGGGCAATGTCTGCCCCGATACAACAAACCAGCTGCGGGTATGGTTCTCTACTCATGGGATCCCCGACGAGCTGGTGAGTGAAAATGGACCATGCTTCCGCTCTGAACAATTTGGGCACTTCTGCAAATCAAACGGAGTGAAGCAGGTTTTCTCAGCGCCGTACCATCCAGCCTCTAATGGGCAGGCGGAACGGACCGTGCAGACGGTTTAAATCTCTCTTGCGGAAGATAAAGCCTGCCACAGTGGAAGCATGAACTGTGCAACATTCTGCTCATGCTTCGAGCTACCCCAGCACCGTGACGGGTAAGGCGCCTTCCGAACTGCTGATGGGTCGGAGGATCAGAACTCTACTGGACAAGTTACATCCAGATTCGGTTGCAGTTCCTTGTCGGCCTACGACCGAGAAGGTGACCGGAAGGGCTTTCGAAGTGGGAGATGCGGTTTTACTACCGTAGCTATCGCGTATCAGGAGAACGTGGCTACCCGGAGTTATTGAGTCAGTGGCGGGTCCTCGAAACTACAGGGTAACCACCAGCAGTGGATGACGGAAGTCCGCCACATCGAGCAACTTCAGCGGCGTTACCCAACTTTCGGTAACGAGGCTACAGCAGCTGCAGTAGAGGTAATACCACCGGCACCGGCACCTCAGTTGAAGCGCAGCCGGAGTCTGAGCCCGAGGTTGCAGAGCCCGTTGCAGAGCCTGGCGCAGTGGATCAAGAGACACCACCGGCCAATCGTGAGGTTGTACAGAAATCCCTTACGAGTTTTCCCCTAGGACTCGCAAGCCTCCAGCTTACCTGAACGATTATGTTAAGCGTTAATGCTACTAGGTATAGATAGTTATTAGTTTCCATTTATATTGTGTGAATTATCTTAGAATTCTGTAGTTTATCTTATTTAACTTCTTATTCAATTTTATGAATTAGCTTGGATTGGCATTGGATTCATTTAAACTTCAATTTAGTATATTCTCAATTCAAGAGGGTGAAGAGTGTCATGTTCTCTATTTAAACTCCCGCTCTGGTAGCCAGAGCTTAGCTTGTATGAACTGCGTCCACCCTTTAGGTGGCGGTGTACACCCTCTGCTACGGGGCACTTCCCGTAGCGACTTCCTGTGCTATAACCTGAAAGGAATCATTTGGGAACCATGTGGGTTTTCTAATAAACATACCGGGATTTACTATTTAGCAGTAGGATGAGCTAATTCTTCTTCTTCTGTGACTACCCGGACACCACAATGTCGGATCTTCCTTACGCTCGCGTGCAAGCGTCGCGGGCCTTCTTGAAAGTAGGCACGGATTTTGCTGGGCCCTTCCGAGTGAAAGCAAGCAATCGTCGCAATGCTGCGCTCTCCAAGGGCTATCTATGCTTGTTTGTGTGTGTGAGTACCAAGGCTGTACACCTCGAGATGGCGTTAGATCTGTCCACCGACGTTTTTCTTGGTTGCTTAGACCGACTAGTTTCCCGAAGAGGACTTCCCTCGGACATGTATTCAGATAATGGACGTAACTTTGTCGGTGCTGCACGTCAGCTTCGAGAAGTTACCGAGTTTATCACTCATGCCAACGCTGCGATATCCGATTCCCTCACTGCCCGCGCTATCCAGTGGCATTTCAGTCCCCCGTATGCCCCCAACTTCGGCGGCATCTGGGAGGCTGGGGTGAAGTCCGCGAAAATGTTTGCTGCATAGACTTATATCCGACTCGCCACACACGCACGGAGGAGTACGCCACGCTCTTCTGCCGTATTGAAGCTGTGTTAAACAGTCGGCCCCTGTGCGCTCTTGATTCGCACCCTGAAGAAAGCTGCTCTTATCTGACCCCAGGACATTTTCTTGTCGGTTCCGCTCTCCTAGCTCCTCCTGAGGCGGTCGAAGTCGAACACTCTTCGCGTCTTTCACGTTGGCGACGTGTGCGCCAGTTACATCAGTCCTTCTGGACACGGTGGCACACTGAATACCTCCAGACACAAATGCAACGTGGAAAGTGGCTGCGCGGTAGTCCCAACTTGCAAGTCGGCAATGTAGTCTATTTTCGAGACTCTTCTTCCAGCCCATTGTCGTGGCCCATCGGTCGCATCACTGACCTTATGCCCGGTAAGGATGGTGTCGTGCGTGTCGTGTCAGTACGCACGACCCACGGCAGTTTCATTCGCCCAGTCAATCGACTTGTGGTTCTACCCCATGCTTAGTTAGCTTGGGGAACTTCGTATTGTTTTACTTTCGTTTTCTTTGAGTTTTGTGTCGTTTTCTTGTCGAAGTGACTTTAAAATGTGCATTTTGGTGGGCGGTATTGTTCGCGCCAGTATTAGCCCACTGTTGTTTCACGTAGTATTTAGTTTTCACTCCCCTCGTACCCCTCTTTCTTATCATATCTCTGATTTTAAACCTGACCTAGACAGGTCGTTGGCCCCCTGTTGCATTCGAACTGCCATAGCGTTCAGACCTCAGTACGGCTGTCTGTTCTAGACAGTGTTTGCGCATATTTCATAGTTGCCTCGAGAGCAACAGCCAACAAGTATTCTTCGTGGTTACTATATGACAATTTCTTAACACACACAGTTCACAGTGCATTTTACGTGTTATTTAAGTTGATTTTTCGTGTGCATTACGTATGTTGTTGTTGTATCATCATTTGCTACTTTCATCATTATCGATCCCCCTTCTATCATCTCACTAGGCTAGCCTATCATTTTCCCTCTTCATCACCTACTTCGACACCTCGCTCAAACGGAAAGTTCGCCGTCTCCACAAGCCTACTGTCTCGAAGCCAAGGTAAGCTCGTTTGTGATTTGTTTTCTTCATTTTTCCCTCGTATTTATTGGCATCATCGTCTTTATTATATATTCTTATTACGTTTTCTAGTCAGGATGGATTAATAGTTTACAAATAACGACGGACTACATTTTTAGTTGACTGTTTATTGATACAATGACAATACAGTAAAGTGCGGGAGTCCTACTTTTTAGGTCCCACCAAACAACTTAGAAATCTTCTACCTAGTACCAACCTAACAACATGATACATGTAGTTGTTGTTGTTGTTGTCAGTTTTCAAATACCTTTATATAACATCCCCTTTTCTAAACTGAAACATTACTATTCAACAACATAATGAGAAGTACAATTATTTGTTTTACAATTCTAAAGATAGGGTTACAAAGATAGAATTGCTTACTTAAATTACAAACTATTTATAAGTCATAAATCATAATCAAAAGTTGCTTAGCGCTGATAGTCTAACAGATAACGAGGCAGTTGTTTCTTTCGAGTTGGCCTAGTTATCGTTTGAGACAAAGGAGGTTCTAAAACTAAAGGATCAATCGGAATCACTGGTTCTGGAAGGTGATTTGGTTCTTGGAACAACTCTTCCGGAAGTGGCTGTGTTACTATGGGAGGAGGGTTTACAGACTGGTGCAAATCTCTTCGGTTCCTACGGAAATCTGCGTTGTTGGCCGTAGTAACGATGTACGACCTAGGCGATTCATGTATTCCCTTTACGATGGCTTTCTCCCATGTATCTCCACGTCTAATTCTGCAACTCTCTCCTATTTTTAGTTCTGGTAGAGGACGAGCCGATCTATCATAAAACTTCTTCTGACGACATGTTTTAGACGAAGGGCGTCCGTAACCTGTGTTTCTACTCTAGGTTCTAATAGAGACGGATATCGGCAATTGTGCGAAGATTTCTGCTCATTAGCAATTGTGCTGGAGATCTGTTTATGTCCTTAACTGGAGTTGATCTGTATTCTAAAAGAGCTGTATAGATATCTGTCCCTTCTGCATGTGCTTTACGGAGCATTGTTTTACCAATCTTAACTGCACTCTCTGCCATCCCATTAGATTGGGCATATGTTGGGCTTGATGTGATTATTTGGAAATCCCATTCTCTTGCAAATTGTTTGTATTCGTAGCTCATGAATGGCATATTGTCGGAAACTACGCACTCTGGGATACCATTATGTGAGAACACCATTTTCATATTTTGGATCACATCTTTAGCTGTTTTGCCTTCGCACTTAATGATTTCTAACCATTTTGAATAGTAATCAATTATCGCCAGGTATGTCACTCCACTATACTCTAGGAAATCGGCAGCAATCTTCTGCCATGGCCGATCAGGAATTTTATGAGGAAGTAATGGCTCTTTTGAGTTGTTTCTCTGAAACTTCTCACAGATCCAGCACTTGGACACTGTGTCCTCGATTTGCTGGGTCATGACAGGTCAATAAAGAATTCCTCGTGCTCTCGCCTTACATTTTTCCATGCCCTGATGGCCCTCATGAATTGAATTTAACATTTTCTCACGCATTGTTTGAGGTACAAGTAACTTATTTCCTACAAACACTAAACCTTCCGACACAGAGATCTGTTCCTGCAATTTTCCAATAAGGCTTTACACCTGGTTCAACCTCGGAAACTCGTCTTGGCCATCCTTCTGTGTGGTAGTGAATTATTTGCTGAAGGACTGTGTCAGCTAAAGTTGCTTTTTGAGTTTCCTCCCTCTTTGCAGGACTAATGGCTAAATGTTTTTCTACTGTATGTACAATGACGTTAAGTTCTGGATCATCCTCAACCGGGTCCATTAGATAGGCCCTTGATAGTGTATCAGCCAAGAACAACTCTTTGCCAGGGACATACGACACATTTAAATCATATCTTAACAATTTAAGCAACATTCGCTGAAGCCTAAATGACACTAGATTTAGCTCCTTCTTCACGATAACGACAAGTGGTTTATGATCAGTATGTACATTTACGTTTCTACCGTACACGTATTGGTGAAATACCGTAAACTATTCCAAGCATTTCCTTTTCAATTTGAGCATAATTTTTCTCTGCTGCAGTGAGACTGCGAGATGCATATGCAATTGGAAGAGAATCTTGCATCAAGCATGCACCTAACCCGTCTTTCGAGGCATCGGTTTGTAAAACTAGGGGTTTGGCTTGATCATAATATTGCAAAACAGGTGCATTGCACAGTTTCTCTTTTAAACTAGCCAATGCTTTCTCATGTTGAGGCTGCCATTGCCAATCAACATCATTTTTTAACAATTCCCTTAATGGGGCAGTGGTATGTGAAAGTTTGGGTACAAACTGAGCTACATACGTGACCATGCCTAGAAATCGGCGTAAATCTTCCTTACTTGTTGGGCGAGGCATCTCAACCATTGCTCGAATTCTGTCCTTGTCTGGTTTGAGTCCTTCCGATGTTACCAGATGTCCTACGTATTTGACAGAGTCCACTCGTAGTTGCATCTTCTCCTTGTTGAACTTCACTCCATACTGCTTGGCTCTCTCTAGCACTGCAAGAAGTATCTGATCATGTTCCTCTACAGTTGTGCCTGCAATTATTAAGTCATCAAACACAATCCACACTCCCTGAATATCACCAAATATTTTCATGACCTTCTTTTGGAATATTTCTGGTGCCGAGCTGACACCAAATGGAAGCCTTTCAAAGCGATATCTACCGAAAGGGGTCTGAAAAGTACAGTAGTCAGCACTAGAATTGTTTAATTGTATATGCCAAAAACCGTCCTTCATGTCCAGTATTGTGAACACTTTTTTTCCGTTCATACGAATCGCGACATCTTCGGCAGTCGGAATTGCAAAATGTTCCCGCTTAATCGCCATATTTAAATCTCTAGGATCAAGACAGAGACGTAGACGTCCATCTTGTTTCTCCACTATAACGAGACTACTGACCCAGTCAGTAGGGTGATCTACTTTGGATACGACTCCTTGTTTTTCAAGAGTGTTTAAGGTTTCTTTCAGTTTGGGTTGGAGCTGAAATGGGACCTTTCGAGGGGCATGAATAACAGGATCTACCTTATCGTTTAAAACCATGTTATGCTCACCTGGGATTTTCCCTAATCCTTCAAACAACTCACTGTATTGAGCTACAATACCCTCTTTAGTCTGAATCCACTGTCCAAGGTTTCTAGCTACATTAACCTTGTCCACTTTTCTAATAAGGTTCAGTTTCTGACATCCTACTAGGCCTAGCAATGGTTGTGACTCTATGTCAGCAACAATAAAATCTAATTTCATAGGTTCATTGCTACCCTTGGTACAAGCTAACTCTACTACACCTCTAGGCTTGATTCTATGATTCCCGAAGGTGACCAATATTGTGTTGGTATCTCTTACCTTGTTTTTAGAAAATAGGCCTAGGCTGTCAAAATTTTACCTGGTAGGACATTCACCTGAGCACCTGTATCTAGCTTGAAAGTTACATTTTTATCACACAGTTTTAAATTAGTAAGCCACACATCCTTCTCAACTTGTGATACAGATTGTGCTTCTAGTAAGTGAACTACATACTCATTTTCTTCAAGTGTCACTTCTTTAACCTGTTTAGGGTTAGGTTTCTTGTTGAAACATATTGAACTATAATGATTATTTTTATGACACACATAACACTCTTTACCAAAAGCAGGACAAGCCCTTGCTAGATGTTTATTACCGCAACTGCGACAGTCAAAAGCTTTGGTCCCAGTTTTAGTTGTGGTCGGTTCACTGTAGTATTTATCAGTTTTTGGTTCGCTAGTACTGGCTGATTTTTTCTTAGGGTTGCGATTGCGCTTTGTCTTCACAATGTTTATTTCACTTGGAACTAGGCCTACCTGTGGGTCTCGGAGCTGCTCGAGTTGTTGTTTTGATACCTCAGCCGCCCGGCAAATAGTGATGGCTTTGTCCAAGGATAGGGCACCGTCTCGGAGTAACTTTTCTTGTAGCGAGAAATCCCGGATCCCAAACACGATTCTAGCTCGGAGTAGGTTGTCCAACTGATCTCCGAAATCACACGTGCCTGATTTGGTACGGAGTTCCGTCAAGAAGCTATCAAACGGCTGTCCTTCTTTCTGTTTTACATTGAAGAAATTAAACTGTTCCATTATTATATTCACCTGCGGCAAGCAGTGTTCTTCGAATTTTTTAGTACTACCTCGTACTTCTTCTTGTCTTCTGGGGTTTCAAAAACGAAGTTGTTAAAAATGGGTTGAGCGTCGGGTCCAATTAAGTTTATCAACATAGCTATTTTTCGAGGATCTGGCTTTGTATCCAAACCTGTGGCAGAGATGTAGGTCTCAAACTCTTGCCTCCAAGCCTTCCATTCTACACGTGGATTATCTTTAATTCTCAACACGGGCGGAACACGAAACCCTTCCATTATTATTCTTGTAATATATAATGGTAGGCCTAAGCTAGGCTATGCGCGGAATGAATATTCACTCGTTTTTATATTTTTTTCAACATGTGGTCGGCCCCGCCTAACCTCACTTTTTATAAAAACATTTTTATAATCGCGCTCTACGAGATAAACTTGTAAATAAACTTAAATCCCATTTTAAGACACCATATTATATATTCTTATTACGTTTTCTAGTCAGGATGGATTAATAGTTTACAAATAACGACGAATTACATTTTTAGTTGACTGTTTATTGATACAATGACAATACAGTAAAGTGCGGGAGTCCTACTTTTTAGGTCCCACCAAACAACTTAGAAATCTTCTACCTAGTACCAACCTAACAACATGATACATGTAGTTGTTGTTGTTGTCAGTTTTCAAATACCTTTATATAACAGTCTTGGTGCCAACAAAGGATAATAATAGGGCTTACCTATAAATCGGCTACCGCCAGCTTGCGCTTGTGCCCACCCACATGACGTTTCCCTGGAGCCGTGAAATACCACTTGTCTATGGCCCGACTGGGATCGTAGACCTCGGCGGGTGGTCCGTTTACAGCTAGTTGTAAAAGGTCACGGAGGGTGGAAGTGTCAAGGGCTAATCTTTGTTTTGATTTAATCCTGTTCACAAAACTGAACCCTCGTTCGCACGACGCAGTTGAGACGGCAACACAAGCTGTTGCTTCGATTACTTGACGTAATAACACAAATCGCGTTGGATACTCGTGCAATCTCTTCAAATAACCTTGTATCTGTAGGCCGAGACCGCGCGTCGTATACTTAAACTCCATCCATTCAGATATCAATTGATGTGAGTTTTCATTGTCAATAACATTAAAGTGTCGAGCAAGTGTAACGATCTCTTCATTTCCATATGATTGAAACGTTTCATTGTCAGGATGCTGCATGGGATCGAGAATATGACAATTCATGCCTACAACATTGTCGGTCGACTCAAGCCTCTCGCGTAAATATTTACATGTGTTCTGTAAAATGGTTTTGCGCAGTAGCTGGTATTGTTCTTCACCCTTGATCACGTGTTTCAGGTTAAGTCCGTTGTAACTAACCTGATCGCGGTTGTAAACGAGTTTAGATAAAAAACATTTTACTTCTTGGCCCTCGTTATTTATTAGAGCTTCGAGGGAGTCTACCGCAATTGTGATTTTGTTTCTGATTTGGGACAACACGAGTTCTTTTTGTTGTAATAATTTACACAGGGGGTCAAGCACCGAGTACAGATCCATCATGAAGTGAAGAGTTTTCGCAAACTTCAAACTTTGCATGCTCTTTACAATACCCTTTGCCTGACCACTCCCAGCAACGGATGAATCAGAGGCGAGAGACTCTAGGTTGACAATGACAGCAACCAAGTTTCTGTTTAAAGCCCGTATTGCGTCGCTTTTGCTTGACACCCATCGTATTGAATGGATGTCACGTAGCTTTACTATCTCCACTTCCATAACACGTGCTGTTTTACGTAAACTTTGAAGTCTTTCGTTCGAACCGCGGTAAAAATGAAACACGCGTTTTACAACTTTGTCGAATTCGATTAAGTAATCAAGTTTCGAGGTGGCATCAAGGATAGCAAGCTGTAAACGGTGTGCAACACAGTGTATGCTGATGCAGTGTGGCACATCGCTCTGTTGCAACAATGTTATCAGGCTCAGGGGGTATTGTAATGAACTCACTTGACAAGGTTTAGCTTCTAGCATCCATCTTTATTCACTACTCCACTTTGGTCAGTCAGTGCTGCCAACTTACATACACACATTCAATACACTACATCATTCCCTTTTTCTCAAAGTGATTTGAAACTACAAACTAGGTACCTCCAATATTATATTGAATGGATAATGATTTATAATGTCTTTGATCTTCACTTCTTCTTATGTAATCACTAATTATGGTTATGATTGAACTACATACTACGTTTCATTAACATAAACATAATTAAACTTCCACGTTGGTAAACTACTGATGTGGACGAACTATTTTGTTATTAAACTACTAATAATCGGAATTGTCAATGAAATGATAAGGACACCTCACATGATCATTAATCTTCTACAGTTGATAGTCACTCATCCAAACCGGGGGTCTGCGTTGGCGGCTCGGCCTGGCCTCTTCGCTCCCACGGTTCCCTGGTCGGAGCGGGGTTGATCTGTCTCCTGCTACAGGTCTAGGAGACTGTGGAGACAATGGAACATCTATGTTTTGATTAATTGTGACTATAGGAGGAGGGTGATGATTGTTCTCCAGTGAGGTATTTGCTGGTTGGTCGGGAACATGGTTCTCGGGATTTGTGATATGTGTCGAAGGGATTGGATTGAGTGTAGGGCTTGCAGGTTGTGGGAGTAGTACTTCCGCACGTGGCTCACGTTCCGACGGTACTGTGCACCGGCTGGCGAACAGATCGTCACGGCGTTGCCATCCCTCTCAGTAACCTCGAACGGTACTGTGTTATACGGTGTGGTAAACTTGTTGCGTTTCTCTTGACGCGCCAACACGTAGTCTCCTACAGATATGTCGCTGCTTACTGCCCCTCGTCTTTGATCGATGTATGTTTTCCCTAACTCCTTCATTTCCCTGTCCCGATCTCGGAATTCTTCATCTGGATAGGTACATGATTGTATACTTGGAACTTTGTCGTGAAGCTCTCGTCCAAACATCAATGAAGCCGGAGTGCAGCCCGTTGTAGAATCCGGGTGTTGTTCGATAGAGAAAGAGATATTCTCTCAAGGCAGTCTTGATGTCTTGATCAGCTGCTGCTGCTATGCGACCTCTTCATTATGGACCGATTCTGTCGCTCCACTTCGCCATTCCCCGCGGCCACTCTGGCGTCGAGTATCTCAACTCGATGTTGTTGGTGATACAATAATCAGGGAAATTTTTTTCGTTGCTAGTGAAGTATGCCGCATTGTCCAATTTGATCGTTCGGTAGTCCGAATCGTGCGAAGATTTCTTCTAACAGGTCGTAGTTTTTAGCGGTTGTGACGCTAGGTGATAGCACGGCCTGTGGAATCTTGAATAGTATTCGATGACAACGAACCGTATTGTCCATTTGGGAGCGGTCCCAAGTGTCTATCGCCAAGTCTTGCCCCGGTCTGTCTGGTAATCTGGTTCTAATCACAGGTTCTGGGCGGCTGGGTGAGCTGACCACCTGGCACCCATGGCAGTGTTCTGCAAAAACGTTTCCACTGCCTTATCTAATGCTGGCCACCAGACTTTTTGAACGAAATTTTTCTGTTTCATCAAGACTATGCCAGGATGCCCTGGTGTGCTAGTTCGAGCACCCTGTCTCTTAGTTTGTAGGTATGAATATGCGGGTTCCCCGGATAACCGGGGATTGGTACACGCATAGTTCACTTTTGATGAGTTTGAATTTCTTCAGCTCATCCGGGCCATGTTCCGGTTCGATGCTCCTCCTTAATAGAGATTTTTTCCCTGGTCTTGTCTGGATTTTTTTCGATTTCTTCCAGGCTCATAGCTTTGGGAACAGCTTGACTTGCTACCCATCGAACATGATGATCTGGATCTTCTGTTTTTTTCGGTATTCCTCGAGTTAACTGATAGTCTCGACAGGGGATCAGCAAAATTGGGCTTCTCCCTGGCTGGTATTCTACCTTGTAGTTATAGCACTGGAGTCTAAGCACCCATCGCTCTACTCTCGCGCATGGCTTGGACTTGGTCCCGAAAATAAATTTGGGTTTTTGGTTTATGGTCGGTAATCAATGTAAACTCGCCCCGTACACGTAGTGGTGGAATCTTTCGCACCCCCATACCACCCCCAAGTGCCTCGCGTTCGACCTGACTGAACTTTTTCTCGGCATCTGTGAGTGACCTGCTTGCGAACTCTTTATCCTTGCCATCTTCCTTTTCTTGAACAAAGACGGCCCCGAGCCCATACGGGCTAGCATCTGCGATGATCGTCGTCGGTGCTCCCGGTGTATAGAATCCCAAAGTTCTCTCGTCTGATAACATTCCTTAATATTTTTGGACGCATCCGTCTGCTCCTGCCCCCACTTGAAGCTAACGTTTTGTCTCAAAAGTCGCCTCAGCGGCTCTGTAGCCGTAGAATAGTTGGGAAGGAACCTGGAGCAGTACCCTGCCATACCAAGGAAACTTTTCAATTCCTCTTTAGTTTTGGTTCCCTAAAGTTCCCGGACCGCCAGTACTTTGCTATGTAGTGGCTTGATCCCCTGACTGGAAATCAGGTGCCCTATGAAGTCCACTTTAGGTTTGCTGATCTCAAAACTTGTCTGGATTAAGTGTGAGCCCCTTCTCTGGCGAATGTCTGCATCACAATCCGCAGCCCCTGTGGTCGTGCTGTGCTTGGGTTTTCCCGTGAACGATGAAGTCATCTATAAAGACGCCATACTCCCCTTCGCACTGGGCTACAAACGTCTTCTATTATGCGCTGAAATATTTCGGGCGCGCAGTTTGATCCCAAAAACAGCCTTTTTTTGGGTACCGGGTACAACCCTGCGCTGGATATAAAGGTTTTTATCCCTCGGACCCCTCGTCGAGCTCAATCTGGTGGAACGCAAAAGCGAAGGTCCAACTTATGAACACAGTGGCTTCCTCGTAGTTCCGGCGTTATCTTTTTCAATGGTTGGTAATCATGTGTCGCTCCCGTTTCAATTGCAGCGTTTTGGGAACCTCATGTCGACACATAGTCGCAGCTTACCTGAATTGGTCTGAGTCAACACCACCGGTGAAACCCCCCTCTGCTGGTTCACGCACCTCCTCTATAAGGTCATTAGCTAGGAGTTCTTCTATTTTTTTTTCACTTACTTTCGTCTTTAGCTGGGGAGGCGTCTTTCCTGACTGGCAATGCCACTGGTGTGACATCTGTTTAATGCAAAGTTCAACTTAAAATCTTTAAGCTTACCTAACGCCGGTGAAGACAGTTTGGGAATTTCTTCCTTAACCTTTTGCAGCGTAGTCTTTTTCTTGCAGTGTAGAATTCTCTTGCAGTTGTGAAAAATTTTCTTGCAGTGGGAGAATTCTCTTGCAGTGTAGAATTCTCTTGCAGTATAGAATTCTCTTGCAGTGTGAAAATTTTCTTTTTTGGGTGGGCCTGGAACTTATTGCATTCAGAGGAAACCCGGTTTTTAAAACGCCCAGGTCTCTGGCAGAACTGGCCCCCA
Organism: Sweltsa coloradensis; assembly: GCA_024449915.1. Lineage (NCBI taxonomy): Eukaryota > Metazoa > Arthropoda > Insecta > Plecoptera > Chloroperlidae > Sweltsa > Sweltsa coloradensis. The sequence goes on from JAMZAV010002987.1 coordinate 54,146, forward strand.
AGAGCGTACTCCGTCACCGTCTACCACGTAAAATATTTTTTTCTTGGCCCCCTTTTCCCTCCAATTTTCACTTCTGTGGTGAATTTTGCCTAATACTTTAAGGGTTTGGGTATTCCATAAGGATAAATGGTTTTTTTAGTAACTGTACATTTCCCCTTGATTTATTCTGCTTGCAAGTCTTCCCCCTGTCTTCCTTTTCTAGGGCATTACAGGAAGCCCCCGAATTTAATCATCAGCTTAATTGAAACCACCTCCCACTCAGCTTTTATGAAGCAATCTTTATGCCCGATTTTCCCCTCTAACAGCAAAGGTGTAACCTTGGGCCCCCTTCCTTCCTTCTTCTCCTTCATTAAATTATGGACTTTGGACCCATTTTCCGTGAAGAATCATTTTTATCTTGTCTATTTCCATGTTTGTCACCCTTGGTTTTACATGTTTTTAAACAAAGTGCCCCTCAATACCCCACTTCATACATTTCCTCCCTCTCGCGGGGACATTTCGCGTTTGCGCGCGAGATGGTTGGTATTACCGCATCGATAGCATGCTAGCCTCGAGCCAGGCCGACCGGAAAAAAGCCCGGTTGCTTGACTGGCCGGAGCGATGACGTCACCCGTGCAACGTTCTCAGCCTCGCCGAAACAAGCACGTTGTGTGCAGGCTTCAATTGCTCTTGCGATCTCTTGAGCCCCATCACAGTTAACCTGTCTCCCTCTTTAAAGAAATCTTTACGTACCTCGGGTAATCGGCATTTCTCCCTCCCGTTGGTCTAGGATATTATCTTCCTCTTATCCCCAAAGTCACAGTAACAGCTCCCGCCTCTCAGACGCGTAATAAACTGGGCCACCGTTTCCTCGCCCCCGCGCGGAACACTGGCGCTGGTGGGCGAAGCAGGTTTGAGGTTTGGAACTGTTCGTCCAACACAGACTTGCATTTAGCATAATTCACACTCACCCCGTGGCTCTTCTCGGCTCGCCGACGGAAGTGCAAACCCCAAAGATGTCTTGTTACAGCCCCCCCCCGCTACGTGTAGTAGTGAGACCCTTTGTCTTAGTCCTGAAGTTATGCCTTCGACAAGACGTACAAGTCAAAAAGCCCTGACCAGCGGTTTTCCCATCGCTGTTACTGAAACTCACTTGACAAGGTTTAGCTTCTAGCATCCATCTTTATTTCACTACTCCACTTTGGTCAGTCAGTGCTGCCAACTTACACACACACATTCAATACACTACAGGTATGAAGCCTTCTTTTTTATCACGGTTAATGGCGATTATGTCAATGCGTAATGTGCCACTTGTTGAAGATATCCCGTGAACTTTTTCGTTCACTTCAAATTTCGGTTTCTGAGAGAATTGAGCGATTTTTTTGGCGCACCTTGTTATGACGTGAGTTCTTCATTAGTTCACCGTGTTTGCAGGAGCCAAGTACGTGCAAGCATTGAGTGCAAGGTTTCAAACTCACTGCAGTGTCTGCAGCGGATAGTACCTTGGCTCATTCCAGGGACAGTTCTCACCGTTGACTAACTAATAGAGTAATAGGACAATGGTTCGTTATAATGCGTTTGCAGTAGGGTACTGCACGAGCTCTAGGGCAACTATGAATGGTCGGTTTGTCAGATGGATTATCTAAGTTATAGTCAGTGAAATGGAAATATCAATATCATTGTGTATACTATAGATGTTAAATATCATTGGTGAAAGGCCTCAAATGTAGTTACAAATTTGGCAAAATGCCAACACCTACAAAAGGTGGCAGGAGGCAATGCTGGTCCATTTTCGAACTATTAGTCATGCCAACGTTCTCGGAAAATAGTTATTAATAGTAGGATCTTTGGTTCTCGGCTTCACAGCTCGCCGCCATAGAGAGCATTCTCACGGGGATGTTTATTACACAATATAGGCACTTGCCAATATTCATTATTCAGCAATCGAAACCACAGCTAGCTTGACCATCCAAACGTTGGAGGGGGGGATGCGACCACGCCGAGTAGTGAGGAGCATTCTTACTCTATTACGTTGAAACTACTGACGAAACCAAATTGTATAATGTAGGGTACAAGTCAACTGGCGAATAAATTATCTTCTATCTTATCTCGGGCGCAGATCAATCTTAGTTGTCGAGTCGGACCCTAGGCTGTTAGGATCCCGGAAGATCCAACCAGCGGTCTAGAGCTCTCAGACAGGAGACGTAGGTAGAGTATAGGCCGCAGGGGTGTGGAGACCTACGCGGGAACCATGACAGTATGGATTGGGGGAGATATTAGTTAGGGCTTAGGCCTCTCTGGGGAAATAGTTTTAGGAAGTCAAGTAGGTTACTGCATGGGTTAGAGTATAGTGTTAGTATTAAGTTGTAAATAGTGAATACCTGCAGATGTCAAGTGTATAAGATTCAATTAGTGGTTTATATAATATGTAACCCATAACCCTATCAATATCCTCACCATGCAAAACATTTGCACCAAACGCCCGAATGGAGTACGAACCAGAAATTCAGTGCACACTTGGGCGCAGGAGTGCAGCCATGGGAAAAACAATACAGTAAGTTTTAACTTGATCACTATTAACAAATTGTATAAATTTAACGTTAAAAATTAAAATGATTAAATTTAAACAACTATAACGGTAACCCATATTCAACTCAATTTAATATTGTAAATTGGGTATTTTTAACGAAACAATTAAAATTCAGTATTTTTTTTCAAAGATTTTTTAAATTTTTAATCATGAATTTCAAGCAATTTCGAGAAAATTTGGATTGTGAATAAAAGCTACATTTTAAGTTAAAATTCAAACTGTAAGAGCATACCTAAAACTAGATTTTTTCCTGATTTTGTTTGCTTATTTAAGAGTACAACCCAATAGGACAAACAATTTGAGCTTTCAAGAGATCCAAACCTTACCTCTGCGATCTGCATAAAAACCTGGTTTTCTCGAGCTCGGCTAACAGTCTTAATTTAGAAAGTAAAAGTCTATAGTGGACACCAGTAGCAAGAGGGTTAATCTAAAACAAATTGTATAGCTCATATTTATTTTATCCTCAATTATCAAAATATGCAGTTCTCTGTTCTATTAGCAGTTGCTTTTTCAATGCATAATGATTTTAGTTCTAAACTACAGCATATCTTCGAGTGTCATAGTGTATATCGTTTTGACTTTCATTAAACTACATGTAAATTGGAAAATTCCCCACACACAGACTGTCTGTGGGGTTTTCTAATATTTATTAAGTATGGTAATTCTATACCTACAGTATTAAAATTGTGTATGAACTATGAAGTGTACATTTGAATGTAGGACCTAGTGCATGGTAGTAAAATGGAGATGGTATATTAATCAGATTGCACTCTAGATTCTGAAGAGTCCCTGTAATATGAGGTTAATTTATTTATACAGTTTTACCAGAGCAAATATAGATAAATTATTGAATACTTTTAGATGTACAGCAATACCTTTTTAATGATTTTTAAGAGAACAATACATGTAAATTCAAATGTAAGTAAAATACTACTGTGCCCGGTACATATTAATATGTAGTAGGCCTAACTATCTTAATTTTAATGAAACATTGCACAATATATTCTCTGTGTAAATATTATAATATAGACCTATATTAATATACAATAGAACAATTAATTTGTATAACACTAGCTCAACTGCAGATTAATATATATAATATATAAATATTTAAGTTTAACAAAAGTAAAAATACTAGAAACAGGAAAAACTATTGTTTTGGAAGATAAGTACAGGTTCAGTTACATAATTTTATGGCATTTGGCAAAGTCACATCAATTTAGAGCCCATTTTAACAACTTAGGCTATTTGAAAAGATAACATGTGTATAATAACAAAATAGTAATTGAAATCCATAATAAAATTGCATACAGTCTCATCTTTTAAGTGTAGGCGTACATAACTCTACGCAATTACGCCTCGTATCCGAATGTCTGCTTTTAATGACAACTTTAAAAGATAACAGTGAAGTCAACACAACAATGTATTGGGGCACTATCAAAGAAGCAAGGAAGTAACAATTGAAGCAAATAAATAAACTACTATCAGTACGAGAAACCCCAACCAAAACAGTGCTGATGTCAGTGCTGAACAGAATTTGAATGAAGAAATTTTAATTACAAAACTAACAGATTGTCATTATCATGTGCTTGATCTACTGGAAGTTAGAAAAATAAACGAACAAACAAAATCACAACCCAACCCAATCCGTCAAAGTCACTTCGTTCAACACTGGCTTACTTCAGCGTTACCACTGTGAACAATCGTCTGCACATAGCGGGTCAATCAAATTCCGTATACAATACCCAAACTTATATAATATGCAATATAAGCTCTTTTTATCTCTTTTTAACATTGTTGAAAGCAAGTCCCACACTGGGATTTTTTCATTTGAATCTATAATAGATAATATATAGTAAAAGTTTATAACATTACATTATTATTGTATAATATAATGTAAATGTATTAAAAAAATAATGCTTCTGAAAAAGCCCCTCTCTTATACAGTAGGTACAATCACAATGTGGTTAATAAAATATTTAGTATCCTGAAATTCTATATACAAATTTGGCATTCCAAGTGAATTCTTAAAGAGTTACTGCTAAAATGTTTGTAACACCTAAACATACCTGTACTTGCAAAATCAAACTAACATATAGATGGTAGTACAGTGTTTACCCATCACTAGTGTCGGGAAAGAGCAAGATAACGTTGTTGGATGAAACTAAGCTTCTCACAAGTTAACGTCTCATATTAAGTTTGGTTTGAGTACAGTACTGGCATACGCAGCTCAAGGCAAGAAAAATATTACTAGTGGGAAATAATAATTAGAAGTAAAAGAACTAAAAGCAGAAAGTAAATATTTGAGAATCATGGCCAACAAATGTGAAAAGAGAGCAACAACTAGGATGTAATGAGCCAGTTGGTGTGTGTGTGTGTGTGTGAGAACGAGTCATTTCTTCTACAGTTTGTTTGCATATTAAAAACATACTTTGTAACTGCGTAGTACGTACTGTACTTCTATACTATTTACAAACCTAAGGAATAGTAAATGGATCGCTACCAACACAAGATGGAAAGCTGGCTATAGTACTAGAAATAAAATTTTGAAGAAACTATAGGTATCAATGAGAGCTACAATGATGAGACCAGAAAATGAATGAGGTAGATTATGATCACTAAGAGAGTAGGTAGTGGAGAAGCTTGATTGAGAAAGACAATCATGGTAGCTGACAGACAAAGTATCGGTTATTAATATGGATGACATCGGGTACTCGGGTACCCGACTCCTACCCGACTCCTATCGGAGTCGACTCCATTTTCAAGGAGTCGACCCCCCTAAAAAAAAAAAAAAATTTAGAAATTTTTTTAATGATGAAATTGAACGATAATTGCACTTGTTATCTCGTTAGTCGTTATCTTATCTCAAAACGTAAACATAAAACATCAGCGAGAGTCTTGGCCGGGCCAAGAGACAAGCAAGCTAGCGGGTGGAGTTAGTTATTGGGATTTTAGGGCACAAAACATTAAAGTTAACAGTGCCCATCGAGAATGGGGGGGGGGGGGGGGGGAACGGCCGGACAGCGTTGTGCAACTAGAGTAGTGGGCTAAAAATAACTTTTGCAAAAAAAAAAAAAAAAAAAAAATTTATTGCGGATCGGGGAGTCGACTCCTACCCGGTTCCAAAGGCTCCGGAGTCGACTCCAATATTTACTACCCGATGTCATCACTAGTTATTAACTTATTATATATTATTATTTATTATATATATATATATATGTTAGTACTTTAGATAGAAATTAAAAAAGTGACTACACCGGGGTTTGAACCCGGGCATAGCCCGGTAAGCTAAGGTCCCGGGTTCAAACCCCGGTGTAGTCACTTTTTTAATTTCTATCTAAAGTACTAACATAACAGCGTCATAGTCGCCTACTATAAAGCCAAGGTAAAACATATATATATATATATATATATATATATAGTATTACTTAGTAGTTATTTTATGTTAATTTTGAGAGCTTACTATAGGGTAAAGATCAGCAGTTTCATCCTAAACAACATAGGTATTTGGAATCAAAGAGATTATTTTGTGCAAGTTATTATTATAGGAGAAGCATACTAAGTATACTAAGGCGAAGCAGAGTTACGTTAGTTATTAATATCAACAAGAAGGTTAGGTAGGCATTGGCTATAAAGACTATCTTACACTAAAGTTCTTAACCCTTATAACTCTTGTCTAAAGGGTAATTTGAAGGGTCATCTTGTAACTACACTATAGTAATGACCAACGATATACAACTTGGCTACATAGTACATAATAGTAAAAGGTAATAATTGTGTTTAATTTAATTTTAACATAAAGGTAGATGGTACATGCACATATTTTATAAGTAGGGCCTACTAAGTACGAGCCACATCACCTTTTGGACATCCCTTGGGAACATGATCACATTTATGAAGGCTGATTTGATCACACTTTTGTTATAATTTTAATTTTCCAACCTTGAAGCATAAGGTGTAGCAATGTAAAGTATAATTTCAACACTTCAATACTAACTCTGTATCAACAGTACATCTCCATAACTATCCCATTGCCACGAGCATCTGGACGGTAACCTTTCTTTACGTTTAGCTTCTCAAAAATGTAGACCTTTCTAGTTTCTAGTTGCGGGTCAAGGCCATAGAATACAACATAGCATATACAATTTTGAAAATTGATGCCACCACCATTTTTAAAAACCACTTAACCACAATTGAATTTCATTGGATGAAACAGTTTTATCTCTTATTCCATAGGCCATTATTTTCTTTATTATAATATGAACTATTCCTTCCACAGTATGCTTACTACCTAGTCAATACTCAATCAATACGTCAATATTAATATACGTCTGCTACTATGTTAAATCTGTAATCATAAGGAGCTAGCCATCAAGTAGGATTTCTATTCAGATTTTATTTACTATCTCTGTAGTATTATTAATACATATTATGGTAGGTAGGTAGGGCCTACATAGATTTGTGATGCAAGTACAGTAACTCCTTGTTTGAATACCGGTACTATGGTAGGTAGTAGGTACAGTATGTTTGAATTTTAAACATTTCAAAGTTCAAACGGATTTAGTAATAGGTACCAGTAGTTTTTGTAAAATTAATATCCATTAGGTATTTACACTTCACAAGCACAACTTTTTAAAGCTAAACAATAGATTGTAGGAAAACCGTGATATCGTTCACACACAGTGGTAATTCGTAAGATTTAGTTTAGTTTAGAGTTTAGAGCCAGCATTTTAAGTCCAACAAAACTATGGCAATATAACTTTTAAACCTTAGACCTTTAAATCCAAAGACCCAGCCAATGAGAAACAATCTTCCACATGCCTCATGACATGCCAGCCAATAGCAGAGAAGAGAACCATTGTTGTTAAGTAGAGCACTACTTGTAACATGTTACTTTTTGGAGTAGCGAGGACGGTAGCGTGCTACTTTTGAAAATGTAGTAAAGTAGCAAGTAGCAAGCTACTATTAACACTTAACAGGTAACTAGCGTAAAATCGACGCTACTCTTATTTTTCAATAATGCAATTAAACCATTACCGTTGCAAAAATCTATCATAATTACTAAATAGGCCTAAATGTGTACATCGCAAATTTATTTCCCACAGCAGCTGGCCGGGCCAAATGTGAGTTGGATCGAACGCGCACCTTGTTTGCGCATGCACTGATCCGACAGTTTAAGAGATGTATCTCCGCATCCTTCTTTTGTAGCGAAAGCACACTTTTTAACCGAGTTTTGTGTGTAATGGGCGGGAAAACGTATTAGATAGGATGCTGGGTTTACCCTGCAAATAGGCGCTTTCTTTGTTTGACCTTGAGAGTCGTGTGTCGAGTCACCAACATTGTGCTGAATATTATCGTGAATGCGGGAGACGCGTGTGATCTGATTGATGCATTCTTTTCCCATCATACCTGGACATACGGCATAGGGAACAATGTTGCAGGCTAATTAGCTGCCAGCTGGTCATTCTTTCAAACCTCTTTCATTGGCCAGTGGCAGTTTATGGCAGGCCAGGGCCTACGCCCTAATGAACATGAACAAAATTAAAATTTTACTCTAGTTTGTGGTAACAAAACAAAACAAAAGTAGCTGTAGGCCTAAAGTAGTGTTGCTACTATTATAAATTATCTGCACAAGTAGCAAGCTTCTTAAGAATGGAAGTAGCTTAAAAAGTAGCTAAGCTACTTTCAAAGGTCAAGTAGCTGTAGCTGTGCTACTTTTTAAAAGTTTCTTTAACAACACTGTAGAGTGTACAACCTACCAAAGTCAATTTTCTTAGACCTATGATTATGAAATGTGTGTGAACATGATATCTTCAATATAATTTAGTACCAGTACATGATGGTGCACACGAGGGAAGATAGCCATGAAACGGTAAATGGTGAGGAGTGGTAAATTAAAATTTTCTGGGAGAGTTTAACGATAACCAATTCGGAAAGGCTGAAAGTATAGATAATTTTGGAATATTACAATCATATTGAAAATCAAACGGTATCTCTAATAATAAAGTACGTTGATAAGTGACTAATGAGTAATGAGAATAGCTAATAATGAGAAGTAACGGCTATCCAGAACACCTCATAAGGAACATTCTGCAACAAATACTAGCTATAGACAGCAAAAGTAGCAGACTTAAGTTACAAAAAGCTGATTAGGCTAAGTACATATATTTATAAACAATATGATTGATGGAATATTAAATGTATGAAAGTGGAACAGGACTGACTTCTTATAGAGCTTAAAAATTACCCATTTGATTTTATGAACACAAAATATGTAGGCATATCAAGTATAAAATTGCCTATTAAATGCTTCCATTTTCAACAGATATTATAATTAATTATTATTTCAATCTAATGTACCGTACTACAAAAGGCTTAAAATGGACATCCAATGGCTGCTACAATAAAGCAAAGTGTAAGTTACATTAGTACTTTGTCAGTGCACCAGCAACAATTTACAGTATACTTGCTAGTAAATATGACAATGACAGATAAATAACTAAAGTCACCAGTAAAGGTAGGCCTAATCATGGACAGCTCCCAGGCTTGCAGAATGTGGGGCAAAATCTTAGTCGAGGCATTGAGGATTCTCTAGAAAGACTTAGGTGATCAATGCAACCAAACCTTTCTTGTAATCACCAGATGTGTCTCCCTGGAACAAAGAAAACGTATTTACAGAAGATTGATTGATTTTTGTTGCCCAATGTCTCCATTATTGCAATCCACTGCTATTTGGAAGATGAGTGCAGAACCAGGCACTGAGGATTGCTACAGGAGCAGTGAAATCAACACCTATTGCTGCAATGGAGGCACTAACTAATACACAGCCTTTGGAACTTAGAAGACGTATGGCAGCTGGCAGTCTACATGAAAAGTTGGTTAGGTTGGATGAGGAGACGTGGAAGAGGGTACCATACGAGAAGCTGAAAACTCAAAAGACTTTCATAACAGCTGCAGAAGAGATAAAAAAAGATTTGCTAGGAACTACAATGGATAAGTACCAGAATGGAACTACCAAAACCTAACATCAGAGTGGCCATGCTGGATGTACATCATGTTTTGACAGTGGATGGGTTGGAGAGGAAGAAGAGTGAGTACAACAAAACAGGAGTTAAGGAGATGTACAACTGAATACATTCGTAAGCAATATCCGGAAGAGGAATGGTTGCATGTATACACTGATGGGTCTGCCTCACCTGGGGCCCGATTCATGTACGTCGAGTTGCCCCGCGCTAACTCTCGCTAACCCTACCCCGGGCTTGCCCCGCCTTACCTCCGCGAGTTAAATTGCGATTCATGAAGCCGAGGTAGGCTGAGGCAAGGCTGGGTTAGCCAGAGTTAGCGTTGACCAATCAGAGAGCAGTGACGTCACGGATTTAATGACGTCACGCTACAATTTTTTGTCACTGGCCGCATGAACGCGGATTTCAGCCACCGAAAAGAAGAATGCGTATCCAATTTCTGTCAACACAGCTGTTGCTGTTGTGATGTAAACAAGCTAGTGTCAGTGTAACTCGACGTAAAGTCAGCACTAGGGCTAGCATTTCAATCGTAAGCTTCTGGTTTTGGAGAAATATGGAAACGAAAGCTGCTAGGTCCGTCTAGACCTAATTGGTGCCCCATTTTACCATTAAAGAAGAGTTTATTTTGGTCTGAGATTGGATTTCCTCCAGCCCTGACATCCATCCACAAGGACCAAACTCAGGAGCAATTGAAATGTAAGTAGTCCTTGGTATTTTTTAACAACTGTTATGTTCATTGTAGAATAGAGGGCTCTAGGCCCTAGGGCTAGGCCTAGTCGGAATTTTATCCGGAGTCTAGCCGGAGGTGTAGGACTAGGCTAGGTCTAGCCCCTAGGCCTGTCATGGACCCACGGTCTTTGTGTAGGTAGGCCCCTAGGCCTAGGTCCTAGACCCAGTGCCCCTAGGTATTATTGGATATGGGCTAGACCTAGGGTAGGCTAGGGCCTACTAGGCCTTGGCGTGTACACAAAACCATGGTGAATAGGCCAGGCTATGTGCAGGCATGTAATAATAATAATAATAATAATAATATCTTTATTTAGCGACTGCTGCTCTGTGTTGAGTGGGGTAGGGCCCTACCCTAGGCCTAGGGACTAGTAGGCCCTACCTATTAAACATCACTTGTAATAACCCGGCTTGTTTGTTTACAGAATACCTAGGCCCTACCTGAAGAAGCACACAAGGACAAGGTAGCCGCCTAGCAGCTGCTATCTCACAATGTACAAGAGGACAAGAATGGGCTTGGAGAACCTGACCTGAAAATTCTTACTGAAACCATACGGCTAGGCTACCCGATTGACAATATGTTTGGTTTTGAAGATAGTAGGGCTACATTCATGTTTCCAATTGCTGGTACTGGTATGTAGGCTAATTTGCCTGTGCATGGATACAGCCAGTAGGCCTATGCTTTGATTTAGACAGGCCTACCTGTACAGACAGATCAGGACCCAATGACTTTTGATAGGTCTATGCAAATTTGCACTCTTCTTTTCCATTAGAATAGGTAGATTGTAGGACTAGTCAGATTAACATTCACTGGTTTTGGAACGTCTCAATATTTATTATCATTTAGCACAATGTAGGCTACCGGTATATCATCTCTAGGTAGCTAGCATGATCTACGTGTAATATGTATGACAATAAACTATTATTTAATACAGCAAAATATGACCTTGATTTTCTGTTCCACAACTTGTGTAATTACTAATTAATTAGGTATGTTGGCTATGAATGCTTGAAAGTTGCTACCTGTGCTGGTACAAAATATAAGGAGGGTAATTTTAGCAAAGTTTACTCGCGTACTGAAATATTTGTACAGTGTAACATTGTAACACACAAAGTTAGCTACGCTGGTAATTGTTGCACTTAGGCCTAGGTCTACACGTGAAAAAAAGTAATATGTCAATATATTTAAGCGTACCGTTACCGATAAACTTATTCTTTGATGTTGGTTCCCATTTTTATTTATTTTATTCACTAAAACTTTAGATTCTATCCAAATGCTATTGTTTAATATGCTTGTCTGAATTAAATATCCCTTTTAGGTTCCATCAGAGCTTAATTAAATTATGTTCTTATAGTGGCTTCATTACCATAGGCCTATAGGTGACCTCATCGGAAAGTAGGTGAAATACTCTGATACAATTGGAATTTCCAGTGCCGTATGAATAATGAATGGTTACCAGAACCCTGGTAATTATTACCCGCATAGGCCTAGTAATGTAGGCTAAATGGGTTAAATTTAAATTTTAAATCCTTCCTTCTCAGTAACTATTGGTATCCAAACCATAGAATAATTGTTACTGGTTGCAGTACTTGGCTACACTGAACCAATCCAAGAACCTGTGTTACCACTCTCCGCATCTCCTGAACCAATTCGTACTGCATCAGCATGACCAATGCAAATGAACATATCAATGTGGGCATAAGAGAAGTATGCAGATAAAAAGAATCACAACCATACTATTCACTAGTGATGGGGAATTTTCAAGATTGTTTTGACTGAAAATTTTCATAAAATATTTCAAATTTGCCTCAACTTGCCCATGTTGAGTTGCTAGTAGGCCTATGAAAAGAAATGTGTTTTTACATTGTATACTTTTAAACAAAATTGTTCCTTCCTAGTTCCTAGGATATTATTATGCATATGCTACGCTACGGTGATTGGTTTGACGCGTTACATGGTCAGCTTTATTTTATACCATAGGGTCAATACCGAATACCAATTAGTCACTGTATCAGTCACCCGATAACCGATATACACACAAATGCCATTTTATTCAATTTATTATAATAAACTATTGTATTAAAAGCCATAGGGTAGGCTACAAAATGGTCTATACCCTACTGTTGTAAGCCACTGATAAAATAAACAAAAATTTAAAATTTTCCAGCCATGTTGAAAATGTTTAGTTCTGGATTAAAAATTTTCAACGTTCCGTCACTAACCACATGAGGAAGGAACTTTTTAAAAGAACGAGTGCCATTTTCTCGGAACTTTTAAAGGAACTTGATTCCTTTTTTGGTTGAGGAACTTTTAAGTGATAATGTTAAAATTTTCAAGGAACTAAAGTTCCTTAAAACGTTCCAGTTACAATTAAGTAGCCGATTTTGTACTTGGAACCACTTTTCAGTATCCGTTAGCAAACAACTTAGCCATTATGTATCATTTATAATTTTCATATCATACGTATCATCATGATTCATGACCCTACCGCTCACCGTTCTCTTTGACAGCCTTACGCATACACTAAAAAGTAAAAGGGAACTTTTTAAAGGAACTTTAGTTCCTTTTTATGAGGAACTTGAACTTTTTAGAGGTTAGGGTGTAAAAAGGAACTTGAACTTTATAAAAGTTATTTTTTTAATTGATGAACTGAATCTTTTAAAAGGAACTTCCCCAAGTATGACTAACCATCACCGTGGAAATCTTGGGTCCTACTGATAAATGCAAACGTAGGAAGGATAGAGTTGTTGGGGTTAAGAATTGAAGATGTGATGGGTCCAGGCAGCCAATGTTGTTGGGTAGGCTGCTTTGTAGTATGGGCTGCTTCTCCTGCATGCTGAACTGAAGTGTTGTGGCCCATTTCCAGCTCCAGAAAATCGTCCTACCACAGCTAGGAGTGACTGATTTTAAGGGATGCACACGATAATCGACATTCTAATACAATTTCGGTAATCAATAATAAAAATATTATTGCATTGCATATATATGAAAGAAAATATTGAAAACGCGTTACCTACATCACAGTCACATTCATCGCTAAATAACTACCGGTATTGCTTTGTGTGAATGATAGTGACATTTTTCTACTATTTTTTACCAAAAAGTTTGGTACGGTACCGGTACCTATTGACTTATTTAGACGTTGAATGAATGTTGATCTCCGTTAGTAAAAATTGTAAAAATTTTAGCAAAATTCTCATTTGATAATGCATGCATATTTTTGATTATTGAATACCGGAACTTTTTTTTAACATTGTGCATCCTTTACTAAAGTAAGTATATGGAAGTTAAAGATTTTATTTAAATGTATTTTATTTATTTACTTGACGTATTTTGGATATGCACATACATTGGCCTAGGTAGGTTATGCATCGAGGTGTGACAACTTAAATTTATATGATATGTTATAAAAAAGAAAATATCTAGGCATACCGGTACATAAATAAAATATTCATGAAATATGAAAAAATTTAAGTTTGAAATTTATGGATATAGCCTATAGGCCTACATATATTTAAATGGTTGGCTTTGCTGGCATTGGACAGCACGTTGAGTCTGTGGCGGCGGAGAAGTTGCGGTTCGTTGTCCAAGAAGAGAACAAATAGGCTACAGCTCAAACTGCCAATCTGTGAAAATAATTTAATCAATAGTACATGATATTGGTAGTTTAGGCCTAGATAAAACATTTAGCAAGCTAGATCTAGCTAGATTTTATTGAGACTAGGGCCTACTGGGACCAAAGATGCTGGGTCTACGGCTACCTAGACACTTTGATGAGACAATTGAATAACCGGTAATGTAACTAGCTGTAGCTAAGCTTAGAAGTGTAGGCTACTAAAAAATGTCATGATTTTGGTGACAGGCCTACACGTAAATTATTATCTGTGGTGACATGTTGCCTCTTAGCTAATCAATTAGGCTACTTGTCTTTACGGATCAACTAAAATAAATCTAAGACTACAATCATAAAGTCCAAGGCTTACTATCGTAGATTCGTAGGGATAAGCATAGGGAGCCTGTAACCATTTACGGACTTGACCTGCGATACGAATATCAATGATTGCTAGGCTATTAAGTTGGGTAGGTACCTATACAGGTTTAATACATTGCACAATCGACAGTACGAGTCAAATTTGTTACGATTTAGGGCCTAGGCTACAGTCAACGATTGCGATTCTGTTTCAAACTTTCATGTTGAAGGCACTAGTAGGGTTATGTCAGACCTACTGTACTGGCATACACTCGAAAGTCAATGTCAAATCAAAGGTAATTAGAGGGAATTAAAACATTAATACAATATCCCTTGACACATTTCCACAAGAACATACTCCCGAGTGTCTTTGTCTCGAGCCCCCTGTGGCTGTATCTAAATTCAGTAGGCCTAGGCTTCAGTTCTTATAGGCTAGTTAGGTAGGGTGGGTTCACCCAAAATCCTTACATAGGCTAACTAGGCCTAGCCCTAGGCCAGGCCCTGATGATGAACTATGAAGACTAGCTAGGTTACATGTTAAAGATAACATCAACTAGACTAGGGCTAGTAGGCCTACCCTAGGCTACAGCTAAGCTGAGAAGGCTATGTATGTAGGCTATAGTATGGCATCAGGTTTTTACTCGCTTAGCAGGCAGGGCCTAGTCTAGGCCTTGGGTAGAGAGCCTAGATAGGTATAGGGGCCTAGGCTACCCTGGACCTCTTATGCATTAGGCCCATATAAGCAGGCTAGGCTATCTATTGGCTGGACCAAGGCTATTTTTAAGGCGTATGCCTATGAATTACCAAGTCTAGGCTTAGCTAGAGATCTAGGCCTCACCTATGGGTTTTGTGCTAGGCCGGCCTAGGCTAGGGCTAGCCCAGAGCCTAGCTAGCTAGGGTCTAGTGTGGCCTAGGGCCCTAGGAGGGGCTACGGATTATGTTATTATAGGCCTACCTTTAAATTGTAGGCCAAATATGCGTCTAGATATAATTACGAAGGCTTTCAATTAATTATTAAAACATAGACGGACACAAGAATAAGAAATAACGACCTTTTAGAGGTTAGGTAATAACAGCTGGATTTACGTCACCTTCTTTACGTGCACAGTTTTCACACTCTTCTTCTTTTGCTTCAGACTGGTTGACGAACTAGAACACTTCTCCCACAGACGGCGCAATATTTGAATTTTCGATATAAATATAATACTAATATTAACTTATGTATTAATATGTAATATTGTTAATACAACGGTGTCCAAGTAACCCATATTTAGGCCTAGTGAAATACAAGATGTCTGCCATTCAATATTTCATTCCTTAACCCTGCCTAACCCTGGAGGTAGCTGGGGTTAAGAATGAGCTGGGAGGTAAGGCGGGGCAACTCTTCATGAATACCGATTTGAGAGTTAGCTTACCCCTACCTCCTCTTACCTCCTCTTAACCCTGCCTAACCCGGGGTTAGCGCGTACATGAATCGGGCCCCTGGGGAGGGCATGGCTGGGGCTGGTGTGTATTGTAAGTGGTTTGAACACTCCTGGGCAGCAGGAAAAAATGCAAGCAATTACGATGGTGAATTGAAGGCCATAAAGTTGGCATTGGAGAAGATAAGTGAACATCAAGATAAGAAAATAGTGATAATGTCGGACTCAAAGACAGCAATTCAGGCCATTGTATGTAAAGAGAGGGTGGATAATGAGGTGAAAGAATGCAAGGTACTGCTGCTAAGGCTTTATTATGATGCCAGACAGGTAGTGCTGCAATGGATTCCAGCACATTGTGAAGTGTATGGTAATGAGAAGGCAGATTACCTGGCAAAGAGAGGTAGGAAAATGCCCCAAGTAGTCAAGAATCTGTCACATTCATCGGTAAAGGCACATCTTAGCACAGCAACCAAGAGGAGAGTGCAAAAAGAGTGGATTGATAAAGGGAAAGGAAAAGCATGGCAAAATATAACTACTGGAAACTACTGGAAACATCATGAAAATAGACGGACAGCTACTGCACAGTTTAGACTTCAAACAGGACATGATCTGCTTGCAAAGCACCTACATCGGATAGGAATCACTGATAGCAGTACCTGCGGTCTATGTGGGAAGGAAGAACAGAACAGAGAGCATCTGATGAGATGTTCAAGTCTTAAAGACGAAATTGATGCCCTTCCGCTCGGCATGAACTATGAGGAAAAAGAAACCTGTCTCTACTGGAAAACCAGGAAATGCATGATGGCCCAGTAAGCCAAAAATGCGGGCATATGAAAAGAAGAAAAAGAAGAAGAAAGAAGGTGATAGATGAGGGTGAAGGACAATTAATATTACAGACGGCTTTGTAGAAGTTAGAGAAATATTAGTCAAACAGATAAACTGGAATGTGCAATGTTAACAACAATAGAAAAACATCACGTACACACAATACAAAGTGTTTATATCACAGCTAACTTCTTCATATTGTCGCTATCAGTAAATAGGGGTGAGTGAAGCTTAGATATTTTATGAGGGGACGGGACGGCGAGTACAACAGCCGGGAGCGCATTTAGCTAAATCACAATCTGTGAATCTGCATATGTCCAATACTAAATCTAAGTCTTACATCACCAAGATTTTGTAATCCTGAAGATAAGATAACATTATACTCTTCTGCAACATCAAATCATTTCAAGACTTTTGTGAATTAATGTTGTTGACTTATTGGCAAAATATTCCTACGATAATTATAATATGAATATTACACCTAGTGACCTAGTTAATATTAATATTGCAGTACGTAGTCAAATTGAAGATGAAAGACCAGGATATGAAATTGATGCATACATATTGATATTGAGATCGTGTGATAGCATGTTGCAGTAGGGTTAAGTGTAAGCAAAAGGCCAACAGGGCCATAATGCAGATAAACTTGTCCTAGTATACAATCCAGACACCCTTTATTCTTCAATTGGAGCTGAAAAGTGAAAAGGCTAAAGTTAAAGACGTGGTTTCGAGTTGTCGGATTTTTTGTTTGTTTTTATTTGCAAAGATCCTATTCACTATTATTCAGTTATAAAGATATAAGTTATTCTGCAGTGTGGTTTCATTGTGTTTCAGGGCATCAAGCCTTGTACTTGTTCATCTATTTGTGTTTTATTTTATATTCGGCTATGCTTTAATGAAGTTATGACTTTGGGTTAAAAAATTTGGAACCGGTTCGCACGAAGCAGAATTTGGTTCCGAACCGGTTCTTCCATAGGCACTATTTTATTATAATCGTTTTCAGAGGCAGGTATTTGGGGTGAAAATAATTCAACATTTAGGTGAAAGCTCTATATCTCTCACCCCCTGATATTTTTGAAAGTAGCATCTTATAAAGGACTTGCAGATATCAATAAAATGTAGTTATGGGAATTCAGATACAGTGTATTAGGGTGTAGTGCCAGAACTTATTCTCATCTTTGTTTTTCTTTTGCCCAAAAGCGGTGAATTGGTGTTAAAAATTATTTATAATTAACGTTGTTTAGAGGTTACAATTAATTTTTACTGTAAATACCTCCCTCTGATCATTTTCATTATGCGATGTTTTATTCGTGGTCCGAGCGCGAGTGTTGGCGTGACATCTGAAATGCGCGTACGTTGTTATCGAGAAGTCCAACTTGCTATTACAAGCAATATATTTTTGAGTTGTTGATAGTACCGTAGGTACCAACGATAGCACTTGAACAGAAGAAATACCATCCCAAACAGACTACACAACGATGACTTCGAAATGGCGGACTACCTCATATTTATTATTACACACGTACGATCACGAGAAAATTTTAATGTTAATGTTTCTTCTATTAGAAGTTATGTGTTCAACATTTCCTGGAGGTATCACAAGTGGTTCACTGCCTCCTAGTTTAAGATAAACAAGAAGTCGACAATATTTCATATTGTACTTTGTTATGAATGGCTAGAGGTAGTGAAAAATGTTGATAACGAAATTCGCGATTTTTTTTTTAAATATCCATTTTATTGCCTAAAATGTAATACCTATTGTCGACGAATTACCTCATTTAGAGATGGAAAAAACATATTTTGAAAACGCGAATTTCCCGAAATCTCGTGTATATCGCGAAATAACGAACGAAATTGTATAAAACTGGTCAAAACGCGAATTAACTCGCGAAATTAAGCATTTTAGAGCTCAAAATGTGGGGGGATGGTGGTGGTCCAGAATTTTTGTCAATTTTGGTGTAGGTGCCGTTCCACACCGAACATTACTCCCGCAGCGGGCGGTACATCGTTTCGTGACGTCACGGGCTCCACGGAAATAGACCGCCAAAATAACAATGCGTATCACGGACTCCGCGGCAATAGTCCACCAAAATAATGGTGCATACAAACATTTTTTTTTGCTTGGGAATCGATTCTGAATAGATTTGTGGGTCACAACGAATTGGAATTTTTGTCATCCCTACTTAAAAGGCTTAAAGGTCTTTTTTTAAATTTTCATTTTAAACTTTTTAAACTTTTTTTTTTTAGATATTATAGGCCCCTATGTTTTTGACCATTTAAATGAAATCGCGAAAAACGCGAAACTTGTTTTTTTTCAAACAAAATTTGGATTTTTATATCACCATTTCTCATTACCTCTATGAATGGCAACTAATGGTGATGAGGACTCTCATATCAATGGCTGGCATCTAGAAGAATAAAACCATTTCTGCTTCATTTAAACTAGGAAAACGCCAAAGTCATTGTTAGACGAGTGAGTGAGCCATGTGTTGAGTACCTGGTAACATTCCCTTTCTTCCCCCTATCTAAGGCCTCCCTAGTCTATCATAGGCTAGAGTGGCTCATTAAGGCCTTACAAGTTGATCAAGAATAAAGGTTAGATTTTAATAATAAAACACAAAAACTGGGACCCTGTAAAAGCAAGTCTCTATGGCCTAGAACATGACACAGAGCTCGCCAAAGCCGCGTGAATCCAGCCTTTTGTATTGTTGTCGCGAGACAATCCAAAGACCTTGCTATTAAAAACTAAAAACTATTATTTTTGCGTCATAATTAGAGATGTGCAAAAATGGTTTTTTAAAGTTTGAAAATTCGCGCCTTAAAAATAAAAATTCGCGATTTGTCGCGGTTTACCAAAAAACACAATTTTCTCATGCACAACAATAAAAAAAATCTAAGTTTCAGGATAATTTGATTGATTTTAATGATTTAAAAGAAAAACAAGCTCATGAGAGTGAAGTTCAGAATCGGATATTAATTTTAAGCTCAATTTCAACCTTCAGTTTTCAAAATTTCCGACAGTTTTTACCAGAATCAATTTCGTCTACACGGCACCTCCACCAAATTTACGAAATTATGCATTTTTATGTGTCTTTTGATATAGATATGAAGTATTTTGAGCTTACTCTCGTTCAAACGATTATTACGATCTCACAATCGGGTTGTATGAACTGGCACCTCCACCATATGTACCAGCTAGTATTAATTTAATTACCAAAACTTTGAAATTTTTTAATTTTTTAAAATTTCGTAACCTAATTTGCATTTATGGACATTTTTGCTAATTTCGCCACTAGTTCGCGGCATCAACTAAAATTTCGCGAAAATTCGTGAATTGGAAATTGATACCATTTAATCACAATTCATGAGATTCATGTGCAAACTTAAATTGAAGGGATTATTGCAACTTTAAAAAAATTCGTGAATTTCGTTGTCACCATTTTTGCACATCTCTAGTCATAATGCTCAGAATAAGGAAGACCTTGGCTAATAAAGGCACGTCACACTTTTGGCACGGAGTTTAAAAGTCGTTTTTGAAACAAGATTTTTAAATTATTTTTAATAAAATACATTAGGGCCTCAAATTTAGTTTTGAAACAGTTTATAAAGAACCATAAGAGCAACTTGAAATAAAAAAAATATTTCTTGCTTTAACAATTCCATGCAAATAGCCTATTGCAGCACATCAATTTTTTGACTTGCTGATACATGAAGGTAGTTGCTAGTTGGATTTAATTTTTAAAACATCATTTTTTGTTGTGTTGTAGGCCTAGCTACAAATAAGTTCCGAAAAATCACAAACCTATATTATTCTACTTACCGAAATGAAACTTTCCAAAGGTTTTCCATACTTGGCCTGGAACTCCTGTTTAATATCAGCCATGTCCACCTCACAGCGTGTCACTACAATGCGAATGAGTGTGCGATCCTTGGTCCCCATACCTGCCATACTTGCATGGAGACGCTCAGCAAAGAAGGCGGACTTGTTTCGAACGGACTTCACTATTTTTAAACAAATAAAATAGATTTTAATTGAATGCTGTGACATTTGGTAGTCTTATAAGTTATAAAGTTAAAATACAAGCTGTTAGCATACCTGCTTCCCATACACAAACTTTTTCAAGTTATACTGTATTGTGCCAAATATAGGCCGACCCCCTAACTTTTCTTGTTGAAATATTAAAAAACATATGCAAAAGCATTGCAAATATTAGCTGGCAAGGGACTTTTGAGACTTATAATAATAAAAAAAGGGTAGGCTTATATTCAGGACAATACGGTAGATTCGATTCAGGCAAGTTTTAGATATTTTTATAGCCACTTTTTGTAATTTAATGACATTGTTTTTTGTGGTAAGCAGTAGATAATTTCAGTGGCGACTCGTACTATTGTGTGCTGGTGCTGTAGCACCACCACCATAAATCATCCATCTCCATTAAACTGAATTTTTGATAATTTCAATGTGTATGTATTGTAATATCCGCGGCCATGCTGCAGAGACGACGCTGATGGTCAACTTTTTCATACCGCTTAGTACATGGTGGTGATGGTTTTTAACCAAGCATATGTAGAAACCTGCGATGTGCTCTGCACTGAATTCGACGACTTCTAAGCCCTTTTAGCACGCAACGACAGGGAACGACACGGGTAAAAGGAAACGCAAACCGGTCTTCTGGTGCTATCGGGACTCGCGCACTCGGGCTCTGTATAGGTTCGCCCGCTAGCCGCGCACCCTTGCATTTGTAATCACTTAACTCGTCAGTCGTCAGTCTTCAGCCAACTGTGGTCTACAGCAAATGTTGTAGGTAATTGTTGTTTAATTGTTATTCAATTATTTTTATTTGTGTGGATGAGGTGGGTATTGTGACCTCACACACCCCTCCTTTCCATTCACACATAAACCCATATGCATGATTTACGTTTGCTGTATATTAGCACCACCTGTTATAATGCCCACGAGCCGCCACTGGATAATTTGAATTTAAATATACAAATATTTCATTATAGGTAACTTATGGCAAAGGTAAATAATTTAACAAACACATTATTATCACAGCCCCAGGCGCGGTTTTACGGGGCGGCCCGATTAGGCCGGGGCCGCCCTCGATTTCTCTGATAATTATTTCCAAATTCATATTAATTCTTCTATACGTCTAATAGGCCCTATGAAAAGCGTTGATGAACGTCTCATTGCATATCTGCCAACTTTAAATTATATTATAAATTATAAATAAATAAATAAATAAATAAATAAATTGTATTTAGAGTCTACCACAAAGTTATATAACTAATTTTCAGTGGGGGACAGTAAATCAAAGCGACTAAGCCAACCCTGTAGGCCTGACGTAATCGACGAGGGAGCGATAACCAACCAAAGATCGATATTTTTAATAGGAAATATAGGAATCAGTGGTATGGACAGTGCGAACACCCGCAGATCAACGCCAGAATCAACAAGGCCGATTCAGAATAACTCTGTATTTATTATGTGTTTCGTTGCTAGGACGGCTCCAAAGTCACCGTTTACAAACTCCTAAGACAAGAACTCAAGTCCAAATCAGAAGTTAAAAAACTTCTGACTTTGACGGGAATTGAATCCTGTACGTTCTGCATTGGAAGCAGATTATTTATATATATATATATATATATAATAATATATTTTATCTTATCATCAATGTGTAACACGAGATCCCGCTATAATCCCTTTCTTTGACTGCCAAAAGACGCAAACTATCTAGACCTGGAGGTGCTGGCGTGAATTTCTTATCGGTGATGACGTAGCCGACGTGCTCATAATCTCCTGAGAGTACGAGCTTAGCGGGTAGCTCATGGTATACCCAAACTCAGTTATCGATCAGTTACAAAAAAAAAACGCCGTTTACAGTTCATCTTGTAAATTCTATTCATTTATTGACTGTGTTGATATAATTCCATTAGACAAAAAAAAAACATTTTAATTTTCTAAGCAAATTTCCAAGCTGAAAGAATTTCTGAGCTTTGAGCCACATATTTCTTGTTTGCGAGATCCAAATTAAAATTAAAACTGAATTTTTATATTGTGCCCAGTAAATATACTCATACCCCCTTATTGAAATCTCCAGAATTTCCGTACAGTCACAAATACACCTTCTAAAGTCCACGAAATTAAAAAAACGGCCTGCGGTGCAATTCTGGGGGCGTTCCTCCGCCAGACCGCCCGCCCCCCCCCCCCCCCCTGACGGGACTAGTTGGGCCTCCACAAGTTTTTGGGGCTAGAACCGCGCCTGCACAGCCCATTAGGTTTACATTCAAGGAGCTGAGAAAAGAAACCTGAACAGAAATGATGTTGCGAGCTTGGGAGCTTAAGCTATTTTGCTGGCCAAGTGAAGCTCATACACAACTCATGCATCATGTTACTTTGATGTCTTATTGACACAAAGAAGGAACAAGAACCAATGTTCATCTACACTTAGCCTACATTTTGCTCATTGACAACAACCATTCAGTTCAGTCTCAGTTGTCTTGTTGGCAGCAGATTGGTGTACTGGACAGAAGCAGAAGTAAGCAGGGCTAACTGGCTCTGGGAAGAAAACTGGTAGGGCCTACGATACAATGGATAAATTTTATGGTAATTATAATGGTAATTTTGCCAACCCTTTGGTACATGGTTCTATGTTCAGGCTGCAAATGATTTTAGAATCTAAGGGTTTGAACCCTGATCGGGATGGATTTTTAACTTCTGGATTGTATTAAATATTAACAATTCCACCTACAGGAAGTGTTGCCCGACTATCCAAATCGAGAAATTCACCCTCGCTCATACCTGCGTACATTATTACATTATAAATAATGTTTGTTTGGTCAATTCAACAGCAACAGTTTTTCGATGCTTTATTGTTCCATCCATTCAGTTCTATAATGTAACTACAATACAGAAGTTAAATAGTTACCGTCTCGGTGGTCTAGTTGGCTAAGGCGTCCACCCGGAAAGTGGGAGACTCGGGTTCAAACCCCGATCGGGATGGATTTTGTAATTTCTGGATTGTATTAAATATTAAGTAATATCAAGAAACTATAGAAAAAGTAATGAGATCCCACTTAAAAACGTAATCATAGGACAGAAATATTAAAAAAAGCTCATCCATCAACGCGACTGGAAAAAGCGTTAGCGAAGCGGCCAAGTAGTGTACATAGTAGACCTACCTATAGCAAGAAGACCTGTTTCAATGTCACCAGAAAACTCCTTTTTGATTGCCTTCTCAAATGGATGGCCTGTCAGACGTTCGTAATCATTGAAGACTTGACGCAAATGAGGGAAACTGCGCGTGCAAAGAATGGCATTGAAAGTTGATTCATCTGTCCCAAATTTAAGCTCCCCTGCACGATGTAATGCTTGGGCATCTTGAGCGCAAGCGTTGGGATCAAGCATACCACTTTCATCTCGATTTGCCTGGAAAGATTAAAATTAAAAACATACATAGGTACCTGTAAACATTATGATAAAATAAATAAACCTAAAAATTGACAGGATGAAAGACACAAATTGATCTGCATTCTCATAAATTAGAGGTCGTTTAGAGTACAGTTTAGAGTACTAGACAATGCATGAATTAAACAAGAGCCACTTGCGATGCCAATGTAGGCCTACTGTACCCAGGGGGTTAATATTTGAAATTATAATAAAAATACATACTATTTGGGAATATATTATTTGATAGCCAATATTTGTTTTGAAATACGAAGAACTTGGTAGGCCATTTAGAAAAGAAGATTTTTTTTTTTACAAATTTGTTGATGCTTTATTTTTCATTGATTAAGTCAAAACACACCGTGAATGTCCACACCAAAAAAAGTAAAAACTATAATAATAGTACACTTTGTTTGGTCTACACTGCTTTTCCTATCATTGCCACATTTGGGCCTTATATCAAATAACAATAGTATTCTTATTTGATGGAGGGAGAGTACGGCAACTAAAACGGTTAAGAGGTGGAGATTGGTATCAGTGTCAACTGAGGAGATATGGGTGTTAATGAGGCCAAAAATTGATGAGAGTGCAAATGAAATGAATGATAGAAACTAGAAAGTTTAGGATGGGATTCTACAAAAATACTAATAAGGTAAAACAGTCTAGGTAAAGCCTGTGCAGGGATTGAACATACAATGTCATTCTGAAATATTTGGATTCAAAGAAGCAATTGACAGGCAACTAAGTTAAGTGCCATACCCTCGTTTTGTGCGGCACTCGCTGTTTGGCCCCACTGCATCCCTGTTGCCAGGTTTGCTTTACTGACTGAACCCCATTTAATATAAAATACATGTTTTAACCTTGGCAACCCTGTATGCGATGAAGCCAAAAGCGTGGCGCGTGCCAAGATTGGTCGAACTGTTTGGTTCTTTTGTGGCATTGTCTGGGTAATAGCTGACCAATATCGAGTCTATTCACGGCCGTTCTTTTAAAAAATCTGCTGTAGCTCTATTACCTGCATACACTGTATGTAATCTGTTTCCTGCCACAAAAGGAATACAGGGATACTCCTGTAAAATAAGATTTTTTAGAGGAAATAATTACCAATAAGCTGAATGTTTGCAGAGACCTTCCTAACATCTTCCTAAACCAGATACTATAACTCCCCTATGATCGGACTGGAGCTTCGGCCGACAAAAAGTGTTTGTTATCATACCTTGTCCTCCAGGAGTTATACTTGTACCATGTGCACGTCAAGCTAAATAAAGTTATTATATTCTATTCTAGCAAAAATAATAAGTATGTCTCTTATAATTTCCTACAAAAATGGTGTTTGCCATATTTTCAGTAGAGGCAACGGTTACGTCACAGGACAGTAACTAAAAGTTTAAATGTAATATAAAAAGGAAGGATGTTGGGAAAGGGAAATGGTATTTTACTACTTTTTAAATAATATATAAGAACACTTGTGGAATGGAGTCAATTGCCAGCTGGCAGCTGTAGCTGTTGAAGAATCCACCGTGAAAAGGTACAAAAGGTGTTCAGAGGATATTTATTTGAATCCAAAATATTGTTTGAAAAAAATTTTTACCGCATGAATGCAAAGTAGGTAGGCCTACTAGAAAAGGAGCCCCATTCACATTTAAGTCTAGAAGCCTACATATGAATACAATGAATATGTAAAGATTGCAATAGTTGATAATTTTTTTATTTTTTATTAGTTAGGTAGGTTTACTTGCCAACAAAGGCCTACATCATATATAATTTTACTAGAATAAATAAATAAATAAAACTTGTTTTAAAAGGTAACTCTACAAACTAGGTCAGTATTGGATGATTGATTTGAAAGTTAATAAATTCACTATTTTATTTCACAGACATTAAAAAATAAAAATAGAATCAGCACTAGGGTTGCCAGGTGTCCCGTATTACCCGGGAAATCCCGTATTTGATGGGTGTTTCCCGCGTCCCGTATGCTCTAACCCATTGATCAGTATATCACGTATTTAGAATAAAGCAGTCCGTGTGCGCTTTTTTAACAATACGCGCGGGCGTATAGTTACCAATCCCTTCCCCTCGGCCGGCCTTGGTGCCTGATCAGTCTGCCGCTGCTGCCTGCAGTTAGGTGGTGGGTGTTATTCGAGTGCATCATTATCGCGGTGAGTCATTGTAGCGAGTGTCTCTAGCCGTAACGTGATATTCTTAACCTCGGGCGCGGCGTGCGTGTGACAAACGCATTCGAATTCAGTGAGTGAGGCAGTTATAAACAACATGAAACAATTCGAAACTTCTTTAAAGTGCAAAATCAAGCAATAAATATCAATGATCTGACCATCAATGAAATGTGCCTATCAATAAAGTAATAATAATTTTGGCTCTACTATAAAGCTAATTATTAAAAATGAAACTATTAAAAATGAGACTGAAATATATAGCTCCTTACTTTTCTGCACATTCCTTATCTGATTATCTCCCTATTTCAATCACAATATTGCTTTAAAATTTTCACTGAATTACTCTCAAATGCGTTTTAGGCCCTTCCCCAAAAAACACAACCCCAAAAAAATTTCGCCTCCGGCGGCTGGGGCTTTGCCCCAGACCCCAGTATCACTACGCAAAGTACTGTCCCGTATTTGAGTTTCCCTAATCTGGCAACCCTAATCAGTACCTACTATAATAATAAAGTACGTACCAAAATTTACCCCTGGAGTATTTAGCCAAGAAGCCAAATTTAGAAATAGAATGAGATGAATGACTTCTAACTTCGAAAGTCTAATGAAACAAAACATGCGGTAGAAACAAAATTGTTAACCAAGGATATCCAGATCAAGATCCTTTCTTTATCTACGGGTACTACTAGGTATAGACCTAAAGCTCTGAAAGCAAAATTGTCTAGATCGCATTCACAATCATAGTCCTAGCAGCAAATGCTAGCGGCTGCCAGCTATCATGGGATCATAGAGGTCCTTGAAAGTGGTTTTATTTTGTAGTGAATTTCGTTTTTAAAATTTAAAATTTCGGTGTTATTGGTTTAAAGCTGTATTTCAGCGGTTTTATCTATATTTACCAATTTATATGCGAGTAATATTCGTTCACGCCTCGCATATCATTCTAGCCACAAAACAAACAAGTTTGAATGTACTTATGTTCAGACTGGTGTAATTTACTACAAGTAAATTCATCATTTTTCTGAACTTTATTTTATAAAAACTTTGTTTGGTTGAACTAAACTGGCATAAAATATTGAAAATTACACCGTAATTTAACAATAATTCCCTTTTTTAGTGCTTTTCGTTGTTAAAAACATGATTATTGTGAATTTCAGTGTTATTACGAAATTTACACCTATTTCGGTGTTTGGCGGTGATTCAATTTTGGCATTTTCTGGTTTAGATTTGATCAATTCATGCTCATTTTATGAAATTAAATGGTTAGCACATATTTCGGTTTTATCGTCAGTCACAAATTTCAAGGGGCTCTAGTTAAGCGAGCGAAGCGAGCGTTTCCATTTGACTCTGCCGGAAAAATTAGTCACTGGTTTTGTTTGTTTTTTTTTGTTTTGTATGTCTCGCCATACTGTTCGAACGGAGGCTCGGATCGAGTTGAAATTTTCACCATCCGCAAGCTTCGTTCTCGATTGAATGCCATTAGTTTTGTGGCAAAATCGTTCAAAAAGTTAAAAAGTTACATTAAAGTTAATCGAAAGTTTTTTTTCAAACTAAACGGCGACAAAATCTGAGATAGCCAAATCATTTAGAATGTCCGTCCGGTCACGAATATGTTAATTTTATTTTGATCCGATAAGTAGTGTAGATGGAAATTACATTATAACAAAAGTAACGTTGCCATGGCAACGAAAAGACGCGCGAAGTTTCTAATGCACTGCCACCTAGAAGTAATCAAAATACTTTCGAGGAAGCAGTCTATTATTTGTCAACAAAGAGTTTGAATAGTTTTCCCAAGGAGTCAAGGTCCTCTAGATGGCGGTGGATTTTATCCACAAAGTAAAGGGTTTCACACGGGTTTACCCAAATACCTTGGCAATAATAAATAATATTGGAAACATGGCCCCGTGGACAGCAAACGTCGCAAATTTTAAAATTTAAAAAAATGTGCAATGTGGGTGCAAAGCTATAGCACGTGCTCGCTTATCAACGCGTCCAACTGAGCGTTTCCTAGTGATACATTAATTGACTATGGGCAGTGCACCTTGAACTGTCAAGTAATGTTTTCTACAATTTACAGAATACGATTCTGATTGCGACAATTGGGCTTGGGCCTTTAAAAACTTAAATGTGGGTAGGCCTATATGCCTCGACTACAACATTAATTTTCTTTTTAGACAAATGTCTACATAGAGATGGATTATGTAGGATTAGCTACACAAGTGACTACAAGTGCAATTCTCTATTATCTTCTTCTTCTTTTCATATGCCAACAATTGACATTATTCATGTCATCATGTGTTTTCTAGTTAGCCAGTAGAGATAGGACTCCTGTTCGCTCCGATCCATGCCATTTGGCATTTTGTCGCGTTCAAGCTTTATATATGTACATTGAAAAAGATGTTTCCTGTCTTGTTCCCCAGCTCCACACATCCGACAGACACTAGATTCAAAAATTCCAAATTAAAATTAAAAAAAATTAAAAAGAGGAGACTGCAGACCTACCGTCGAAAGAGAAACCAACAGCCGTTTGAAGTTTCCAGAAGTGTCATTGGCCAAGTCCTTTTCAAGGGAGCTTCGATACACTGAAAACACAAAATATGATCAATAACAATAACAAAATTTTGTCTTTTAAACTTTAAACTGCATAAGCTAAAATATTTTCCTTAATTCAATCATGTAAATCACGGCAATGCCAACAGACGCCAAAAACGATATTATAAATTCTATTCATCTAGCATTAGCTGGAATAAAGACATGGCGTCTATAACCGGCCTAGGCTATTAATAATGAAATGTTGGGCCTAAGCGGTTTAGTTGGCATTTAAACCGTTATATAAGTTCAATCACATTGTTTATCAACACCTTTGAACCATTTGCACCTTGAATCAGCAGTTAACAGTTCCAACTTGAGGCTTTGGGTACCATAATGCTTATATAATGGCTTGAAACAAAGTTTTATCATACACAATCTATATCTAGTAGCCTATCTTGTATTCTTTAAAAGTGTATATTTTAATGTGAATTAGTTTTAGTCTTTTCTATAATTATTATGTGTCACCTTGATATTTGGATGAGCGTAGCGAGCGAAGCGAAGATTCCATTTCACTACACTGGAGAAAAAAATCCGGAATGTTTTTTTTTTCTTTCTTTCTTTTTTTTGTATTTTTGTGTGTCTGTGAACACGATTTCGGCTAAACCAATACTCCAATTGCGATGAAATTTTATGGAGGTCTATGAAATCTCTGAACGAAGAACTGCACGGGGGAAAAATCGATCGAAAAATTATTTCTCGTGAAAATCGCAATTTTACGATTTTTTTCGATTTTTTAAAAAATTCTTCGACTTATAACATCTACATGCTTTATCCGATTGTAATGATTTTTTCACAGAACCTTAATTTTATGAATTCATATATTCTTGTGAAATTTGAGCGCAATCGAAAAATTATCTATTAAAAAAATCGCAATTTTACGCTTTTTTCGTTTAAAAAAAATTACGCTCATCCATCAACGCGGCGGGACTTAAGCGTTTTCCTAGGAAGTCAGAATTTATTTTGAAAAGACGTGTTTAATACCCACGGCTTATTTGTATTTTTTTGTAATTAATGAACATTGTATGCTTGGTATAAGAAACAAGACAAGACAACAAATGAAAAGAGAAATGAAATTGTTGCTGTTAGATCAACAGCGAGAGTGACAAGTTGAAGTTGTACCAAGCTACGAGCCTCGTTAGAATTGTTGTATTACTCTACCAAAATAAATAGTAGGCTAATTAAGATCTGTTCATCTGTTGAATAAAGCTGTGTATTACATTAAAGAAACATTGAAAGAAGGCATTAAAAGTGATCTCGTTGCAAATTTACGTTTGTCTACTCTGCGTAAATGTTACATACTGCATCAGGCTATAGAAATACCACTCTGAGACAGCCATAGTAACTGGCTTAACTTTTTTTTTTTTTTTTTACATAAACTACTAATCATAAACTCTGCAATTTGCGGTCACTAGTCGCATGACACGAGTGTCGAGGATGAACAAATGTAGGCCTACTGGTGTACCATTTTCTAATACTAGGAAGCTTCGCAAAAGCTTTTTCAGGCGCGTTGTTGGATGAGCGTATTTTTTTAAAACAAAAAAAACGTTAAATTGCGATTTTCATGAGAAATAATTTTTCGATTGCGCTCAAATTTCACATTAATAGGCCTATATTAATTCATAAAATTAAGGTTCTGTGAAAAAATCATTACAATTGGATAAAGCATGTAAGTGTTATTTTCCGTTTTTTTTTTTTTTTTTTTTTTTTTAACTGAAAAAAGCGAAAAATTGCAATTCTCATGAGAAATAATTTTTAGATTACTGTACGCTCAAATTAAACACGAATATATTAATTCATAAAATTAAGGTTCCGTAAAAAAATCATTACAATCGAATTAAGCATGTAGGTGATATAAGTCGAAGACAATTTTAAAAAATAAAAAAAAATCGTAAAATTGCGATTTTAATGAGAAATAATTTTTAGAATGCACTCAAAAACGACAAAAACGTGGCAGTTCTAAGTTCAGAGATTTCAGAGGCATCCAGAAAATTTTATTGCAATTGAAGTATCGGTTTAGATGGAATCGTGTTAGAATAATAAGATGGCGGCCGGCCGTCAGTCACGCGTGCCTCGCGCTCCGTTGTTCTTCTTTTCTCTTCTTTTCGGCAGTTTTAATCAATGTTATTTTCTTGTGTCTTGTCAAGATGAATTATGGTGTCATCTGGCGTCCGAGTGATGAGTTTTGTGACGGTGTGCTAATTGGTTTGTTCTCTAAACGCAGTTTTAGTTTTTCCGCGAGTGTCGTCGCTGGCTTGCCTGCGCATGGGCTCGCTACCCCCAAACGCGGAGCTGCTCGTGGTCGCTCTCCAGTGTTGTCGCACTTGCTCGTGCATCTAATTTTACTGTCTGGCGATGTTTCACTGAATCCTGGTCCGCAAACGACATTGAACACCTACTACCAAAACGTCTGCAGCCTTAAAAATAAATTTACCGATTGCGTTACTGATTGGAATGATTTAACGTGCTACGATGTTATCGCCTTTACGGAGACTAAACTGTGTGACTACGTAACCAATGCTGAAATTCCAATATCATCAGATTTCAACATTTTTCGCCGTGATAGAACTTCTCGGGGAGGTGGAGTATTGATAGGCATTAACTCGAAGTGGCCTTGTAGAGCTAGGCCTGACCTTAATCGTGACTGTGAGATAGTATGGTCGGAACTGTGCATTCCCGGTAATAAACTTCTAATTGGATGTTACTACAGACCCCCTCGTAGCCCAATCGCGTCTCTAGAAGCATGTCTTGATTCGGTTCTTGCAGCACTTGCACACGGCCGCGTATTGCTTTTCGGGGACTTTAACCTGGGAATTAAGTGGTCTTCTTCTGAGTCGGGCACTGCGAGTGACGTCAGTGACAGGTGGTTCATTGATAACTTCATCAACGGACTTGGACTTCAACAACTGTGCCTCCACCCCACAAGAAACCTGGCAACACTGGATCTTGTGTTGACGAGCCTCGAGCCAGACACCTGCACCGTTACGCCGAGTCGCAACATTTTTCAGTCTGACCACGAGTCTTTGGATACGACACTCACACTACCTGCCATTGTCCATCGGCGCCACCACTCTACTCCTTTGAGACCGACCCCCTGTTGGCGTAAGGCTAATTGGCCTGGTATTTCAGATGCGTTGAATACCCTTCCTTGGCAACAATTCGAGGAACTCGATGTAAACAGCGCAGTTCAAAGATTCAATGAATGGATTCATAATATTATTGCCGAATTCGTACCCTCTCTTCAAATCAAATCTAACAAGTTTCCTGTCTGGATGACTGACCTCACTAAGAATGCGTTGTATAATAAAAACCAAGCCTGGAAGCTTTGGAAGGATTCCTCGAGTCCGCACACACGCCTCACGTATGAGAATGCTAGGAGACTTGCAAAGACGTTGTCTAGAAATGACTACAAAAACTACACTGACAAAATTACTAGAGAAACTGCGTCTAATCCGAAGAGGTTCTGGTCACTAATAAATTCACGTAGGAAATCCGAAAGAATTCCCCTCGAAGTGTACTCAGACGATAACACTGCAACCGAACATCACAGACCCGCCCTTTTCAATGACCACTTTGCAAGCAATTTTTCCCCGCCTACTACCCATCCGATAACATCTCCCCTACAAACGAAGTGTACCTTCTCTCTCGCTTGTCTTACAACTGATGAGAGGGAAATACGCAATTTCATTACCAAACTATCTCCGCACCGTGCTACTGGCCCTGATAACATTAGTGCAATTTTTATCAAACGTACTGCACCTCAATTAGCTTTCCCATTGTCCATCTTATTCAACAAAATTGTTTCATGTGGTGTGTTTCCGGACTGTTGGAAAACGGCAAACGTGGTCCCCATATTAAAATCAGGTGACAAGAAACATGTTAATAACTATAGACCTATTTCACTTCTTCCCATTCTGTCCACGATTTGTGAGAGAATTATTCACCAGCGACTCCTAACTTTTACACTACCACACCTGTCGCAAATTCAACACGGATTTCTACCAGGTAATTCCTGTCAGACCAACTTAGTGATGTTTACAACAAGAGGCAATGTCTGCGGTGGAAGCCGGAGAGCAACACGATGATTGCATTCATCGATTTTGCGAAAGCTTTCGATTAGGAGAGTCACAGGCATCTATGGCACAAGAAAGAACATCGCTTCGGAATTCACGGTAATTTCCTTGCTGTCATTGCCAGCTTCCTTAAAAACCGTCTTCAACGCGTCGTCATCTCTGGGGTCGAATCCAGTTGGGTCAGTGTGACCTCTGGGGTCCCCCAAGGAAGTGTCCTTGGGCCCCTCCTCTTCACACTCTTCATGGATGATATGCAAGACTCCGTTGACTCCTGGATATGCGACTTCCTGTTGTTTGCTGACGATTGCAAACTCGTGAAACGCATTCGGGATGCAAGTGATGTAATCATGCTTCAACGCGGACTGGACTTGTTTTACCGCTGGTGCTCCGACTGGGAAATGAAACCGAACCCCAGGAAATGTTCAATACTGTCTATAACTCTCCGTCGTGTCCCCCTTCTCCATGGCTATCAATTGGGTGGTGAAGCGATTCAGCGTGTTGAAAAGCAGCGTGACCTGGGAGTGACTGTGGATGGGAAACTACTGTTCATAGATCATATTGATACAGTCACCTCCAGGGCCATGCGTCTTCTTGGAATGATGTACCGTTTCACCGAAATTCGTGACGTCATGGCCCTTCGAACCTACTTCACTGCATGTGTGCTACCCGTCGTTGAATATGGTTCTGTAATTTGGGCTATGTCTGCTCCGTCAAATCTGAAGAAGTTGGATCGTGTTATGTCTTTTTTTCTTTCAATTGTTAAACATCGAGTTACAAACTTTCAGAACACTTCAAAACCTGAAATTATGTCTTCTCTCAATTTATGCTCCTTAACCAGTCGTCGTTCTCTGGCCGATTTTAAGTTTTTTCATAAAATCGTTAATGGTAATCTTCGACCTCCACTAATCAATTTTTTCTCCCTACATGTCCCTTCCCGCCTAACCAGATCGACTCAACTGTTTCATTTACCTATTCCTCGCCTGGAAATCATCAAACGCTCCCTCTTCTATCGGCTACCCTTCACCTACAATTTACTTGCCACACCCACCCTAGACATTTTTGCAAACCAGCGTGAGTTCATAACGAACGTAAAACCCCTTGTTAGCCAAAGTTAATTTTGCTATTTAATTTTTAATTTTAATTTTAATTTTAATTTTATTTTTATTCTTTCTTTCTTTCTGTTTTTGCTATGACCTATCATTCATTGTTCATGCATTCATGTATTTCGATTCGTATTTCCTCTGTTATCATGTTTGGTTTAAGTTAGTATAAGTTAGTTAGTAATGTTATTATGTTTATAACGCACAATGTAAAATGGCCTATGGCTGTATTTGTGTCCAGTTTGAATAAATAAATGAATAAATAAACAAACACACAAAAATACAAACAGAAAAAATAAGGAAAACAAAAAAAGTCGTAAAATTGCGATTTTCATGAGACATAATCTTTCGATTGCACTCAAAAACGTGGCAGTTCTAAGCCCAGAGATTTTGAAAGCCTCCAGAAAATTTCATCGAAATTGGAGTATCGGTTTAGCTGGAATCGTGTTAACAAACACACAAAAATACAAACAGAACAAAACAAGAAAATCGAAAAAATCGTAAAATTGCAATTTTCATGAGAAATAATTTTTCGATTGATTTTTCAAAAACATTCCGGATTTTTCTCTCCAGTGTAGTGAAATGGAATCTTCGCTACGCTCATTCAAAAAATTCATGCAAACTCAATAGTTTTGAAATTATGGCAAGTAGAATTTGAAAATTGGAACATGCCCGAATTTGCAGGACAAGAAAAATACAGAGCTAAAAATCGGGACAATCCTGATTTTTTGGGACGTTTGGGAACTCTACTAATGGTTGACTAGATATAGCATGATGGCATAACTAGGAAGCTTCGCAAACGCTTTTTCAGGCGCATTGTTGGATGAGCGTAATTGGTGCATTGAGCTGCCATGTGTTACGCGGATTTTCTGTTGTTCTGTGAAAAAATCATTACTTAGTCGAAGATTTTTTTAAAATTAAATTAAATTAAATTAAAAATTAACTTAATTTTTTAATTAATCGTAATTTTTAAAAAAGAAAAAATCTTAAAATTGCAATTTTCATAAGAAATAATTATTCGATTGCGCTCAAATTAAAAGCGAATATATTAATTCATAAAATAAGGGGTGAAAAAATCATTACAATAGCATAAAGCATGTAGGTGTTGTAAGTCAAAGAATTAAATTAAAAAATAAAAAAAATGTAAAATTTTGATTTTCATGAGAAATAATTTTTCGATTACGCTCAAATTTCACACGAGTATCTTAATTCATAAAATTAAGGTTCTGTGAAAAAATCATTACAATCGGATAAAGCATGTAGGTGTTATAAGTCGAAGAAATTTTTTAAAAAATTGAAAAAAATCTAAAATTGCGTTTTTCATGAGAAAAAATTTCCCGATTGTGCTAAAAAACGTGGCAGTTCTAAGTTCAGAGATTTCGAAGGCCTCCATAAAATTTCATCGCAATCGGAGTATCGGTTTAGCCGGAATCGTGTTAACAAAAATACAAAAAAAAAGAAAAAAAAACGTTCCGGATTTTTTTCTCCAGTGTAGTGAAATGGAATCTTTGCTTCGCTCGCTACGCTCATCCAAAAAAACAATTACTAACTCGAAGATTTAAAAAAAATTAAATTAAATTAAATAAAAAATTAACTTATTATTAAAAAAAAAATTAATCGTTATTTTAAAAAAGAAAAAAATCATAAAATTGCAATTTTCATAAGAAATAATTATTCGGTTGCGCTCAAATTTAACGGGAATATATAAATTCATAAAATTAAGGTTCTCTGAAAAAATCATTACAATAGGATTGCGTCGGGGCCTGCAGGGTTGGCTTGGTCGCTTTGATTTAAAGTCCCCCACTGAAAATCAGTTCTATAACTGAGTGGGTAGACTCTAAATAAAATTTATTTATTTTATTTATTTATAGCATGTAGGTGTTATAAGTTAAAGAATTGTTTAAAAAAAGAAAAAACCCGTAAAATTTCGATTTTCATGAGAAATAATTTTTCGATTGTGCTCAAATTCCACACGAATATCTTAATTCATAAAATTAAGGTACTGTAAAAAAATTATCAAAATCAGATAAAGCATAATGGTGTTGTAAGTTGAAGAAATTTTTGAAAAATTGAAAAAAATCGTAAAATTGCGATTTTCATGAGAAATAATTTTCCGATTGAGCTCAAAAACGTGGCAGTTCTAAGTTCAGAGATTTCGAAGGCCTCCAGAAAATTTCATCACAATTGGAGAATTGGTTTAGCCAGAATCGTGTTAACAAACACACAAAAATACAAACAGAAAAAAGAGAAAAAAAAGAAAAACATCCCGGATTTTTTTCTCCAGTGTAGTACTAGGAAAACGCTCAAGTCCCGCCGCGTTGTTGGATGAGCGAATATGGTGCATTGAGCTGCCATGTGTTACGCGGATTTTCTGTTGTTCTGTGAAAAAATCATTACTTAATCGAAGATTTTTTTAAATTAAATTAAATAAAATAAAAAATTAACTTAATTTTTTTAATTAAATTTAAAAAAATAAAAAATAAACTTAATTTTTTAATCGTAATTTTTTAAAAAGAAAAAGTACGTAAAATTGCAATTTTCATAAGAAATAATTATTCGATTGCGCTAAAATTTAACACGAATATGTTAATTCATGAAATTAAGGTTCTGTAAAAAAATCATTACAATAGGATAAAGCATGTAGGTGTTATAAGTCAAAGAATTGTTTTAAAAAAGAAAAAACCCGTAAAATTACGATTTTAATGAGAAATAATTTTTTGATTACGCTCAAATTTCACACAAATATCTAATTTCATAAAATTAAGGCTCTGTGAAAAAATCATTAGAATCGGATGAAGCATGTAGGTGTTATAAGTCGAAGAATTTTTTTAAAAATCGCAAAAAATCGTAAAAATGCGTTTTTTATGAGAAAAAAATTCCCGATTGCGCTCAAAAACGTGGCAGTTCTAAGTTCAGAGATTTCGAAGGCCTCCATAAAATTTCATCGCAATTGGAGTATCGGTTTAGCCGGAATCGTGTTAACAAAACACACAATAATACAAACAGGAAAAAAAAAAAAAAAAAAAAAAACATCGCAGAATTTTTTTCTCCAGTGTAGTGAAATGGAATCTTCGCTTCGCTCGCTACGCTCACTACGCTCATCCAATAATGAAATCTTCGCTTTGCTCGCTAAGCTCATCCAATAAGACAAATGCGGGCATTTGAAATAAGAATTTAGGTAAAATATATAATAATAACAATAATAATAAATGGTTTATTGTGATAGTATCTACATTTTGCGAGAGGCATTTTCAGATGTACAGACAAAATACAGAAAATATAGAGAACAGTAAAACTTAAAGCTATAAATTATTATATAGGCCTAGACAAGAAATATGGTCATGAATTACAGTTTCATAATCTTGAGTCTAAACTAAACTTAATTATACTAGGTTTTCAACTAAATACTCGTTAATGGAGTAATATGCTTTTGCGATACCGTAAGGAACTTTTTTACCGAGTATTTAAAACGGTTAATGAGCCGATGTTTTTTAGTTCAGTCGTTAGTTAATTAAACAATTTTATGTGTGTGTAATCAGACAAAGCAATTAGGATCTTATCAATAATGGAGGTAGGGCTACTAGGCACGTAAATCGTTAAATTTGAAAGCGGCGCTGAGCCTGCATCCATTGCCGCTTAGAAGTTGCAATTTATACAACCAATAGATTGCGCTACAACCTCTCAACGTTGCTGCGCCTTTTCTTCCATATCGCTCCAACAGACGGGCGTTAGCGAGGAACAAAATAACAACGGCAGACGAGGAAGTGTCATCATTCATCAGACTCAAATTGGAGCAATTGTTGTGGTTATTACCTTACTAGGAAAACGCTTAAGTCCCGCCGCGTTGTTGGATGAGCGTAATTGGTGCATTGAGCTGCCATGTGTTATGCGGATTTTCTGTTGTTCTGTGAAAAAATTATTACTAAGTCGAAGATTTTTTTTAAATTAAATTAAATTAAATTAAAAATTTACTTTATTTTTTTATTAATCGTAATTTTTAAAAAAGAAAAAAATCGTAAAATTGCGATTTTCATAAGAAATAATTATTCGATTGCGCTCAAATTTTACACGAATATATTAATTCATAAAATTAAGGTTCTGTGAAAAAATCATCACAATAGGATAAATCATGTAGGTGTTATAAGTCGAAGAAATTTTTAAAAATCGAAAAAAATCGTAAAATTGCGATTTTCATGAGAAATTTTTTTTCGATTGCGCTCAAAAACGTGGCAGTTCTAAGTTCAGAGATTTCGAAGGCCTCCATAAAATTTCATCACAATTGGAGTATCGGTTTAGCCGGAATCGTGTTAACAAACACACAATAATACAAACAGAAAAAAAAGAAAAAAAAAGAAAAACATTCCGGATTTTTTTCTCCAGTGTAGTGAAATGGAATCTTCGCTTCGCTCGCTACGCTCGCTACGCTCATCCAATTACTT
Source organism: Sweltsa coloradensis (assembly GCA_024449915.1). Taxonomy (NCBI): domain Eukaryota; kingdom Metazoa; phylum Arthropoda; class Insecta; order Plecoptera; family Chloroperlidae; genus Sweltsa; species Sweltsa coloradensis. The sequence continues at coordinate 92,496 of JAMZAV010002987.1, forward strand.
AAGCTATCAATATTATTATCATCAAAATTCATACCCAAAAAATTAGGAAGACCAAATTTAATAACCTTTTCTATTTAATATAGGCCCTAAACAGTTTTTTTCATTCATTAAAAAATGATCTTTTCTGAGTGATGCCTACGCCCTTCTTCCACCAGAGCCTAAATAATTGCAAATTAATTATTACTTACAGTATTCATTATTAATGCTTAAGACTGTTGGCTAAGCTCGAGAAAACCAGGCTTTGACGCAGAACGCAGAGGTAAATTCAGGATCACTTGGAAGCTCTATCATTTGTCCTATCGGGTTGTGGTTTGCACCAAAATATTAGGTAAGAATGTGAAATAGTTGGTATCAAGGCACATTTTCCGAATACTGCTCACTTTTCTTGTTAACAGACCGTAAATATGACACCAAACAGTTAATTTATAGTAATTTCCCAATTTTGTGTACGAGACAATTATTTGAAATTTCAAAATCGGCTTTGATAGAGACATTCGCTCATCCTTTGTGAACAGACTCCCAAAAATGCAGATTTTTAGGATGAAAATTAAAGGTAAAAAAGCGGTACGTTCTGTATGTTAAATTAGCTGGACTTGACGATCGAGCGGGTTTTTAAATGGGCATTTAACATTGTAAAAAAAGTTGTCTCGAGCTTGACATACAGTCTTAAGTTGTTATGATAAAAAAAATAATGCTAATTTCAAATGGCTCTGTTTAAGAGCAGGTTTGGTATGGATGGTTGGTTAGGACGTGGAGCTTATTTTTAGCACAGCAAGTGCTGGTACTGCTGGACTGTAGATAGTTAATGTTACACTTTCAACAAACAGCATACTTACTACTTTCATACGCAGCACGAATTGTACGAATCTCGTGATTGCTCAGGGTACAGAGTACCTCTATGATGGCAGCTTCATCAGTGCCAATGCCACTCAAAGCTTCATGTAGCTCCTGTGCATAAAACTGTGGCAGAGGTGTCATAAGAGCAAGAACGAGTTCTTCGAAGCGACCACGTAATTCGCTTTTTAAGTCGGAAATCAAATCTTTGCCATACAACGTCTTGAATTGCACAGCAATCTGTAGCCTTTCAGCATTAGTTCTATTGGTCACAACATTAATAATGGCCGTTTCATCTGTACCGAAACCCTTCATAGCCTTTCGCAGTACTTCTGCATCTTGCCGGGCATTGAAGTTTTGGGAGGGTCTTACAGTAGGATTTCCCTAAGACAAACACAGTTCGTAATATCAGGTACAGTATAATGAGTACGTATAGGGGCTATTACTTTGTGCTTCAATGTAAATTATGTGTAAGAAGCCAAATTAAGTGAAAGCCTATAATAACGTAAGCCTATATTAAGGCCATACTGCAGTTGTGCTGATGCTTACCTTGACGATTGCTGAGTGGACAGATTGAGTGGCAGTATGGCCAGGCTTATGGGCATCTAGTGTCATGCTAGGAGTGGAATAGAGCTGCTGACTCGGTACCGGGTGATGCACCGGTCCAGGGCCTGGGGCGTAGTTCTGAGGAGCGAAGGAGGTTGGAGGGGGTGCACCAAACCCAAATCCTTGAGTTGGGTACGGAGGGGGGTAACCAGCACCACCAGTGGGATAAGGAGCTTGACTAGCATTAGTTGGGTATGGAGCGCTGGTAGGGGGGTAGGGATTAGAAGCAGGATATCCGCCAGGAGCACAAGCCTGGGGATACATCGACTGGGCGGGGTTGGAAGGATACGGAGCCTGACCTGGAGCAGCCGGGTACAAAGGATAACTAAGTTGAGTAGTTGCAGCATACGGATTAGGATAACCCCCAGGAGGTGGTTGTTGGTTGGGTGGTACACCAGGAGCCTTGAAATAAAAGAAAGACAATGCTAAAAAGTTATTAAGTAGCAAGAATCTAACCATAGGCCTATTAGTAGGGACCCTGAAATTTTGTGAATGGCTTTTTTCACTAATATGATTGTTTTAAATAAGGCAATAACCACATTTTCTGCAAAATTAGAGCAAAATCGGGAACTTTTCTCAATTATTCTGTAAATTTTAGCTCCAAAATATGCAATTAATTTGACAATTGAGCTTTGAAATCAACATTGAAATAAATTTAAAAAAAAGTCTTATTTAGAGTCTACCCACTCAGCCATACTCATATAGGCCTAGGCCTACAGGTAACTGATTTTTAGTGGGGGACAGTAAACCAAAGCGACCAAACCAACCCTGTTGGCCCCAACGCAATCGACGAGTGAGCAATATCAAACCAAATATCGATATTTTGTAGTAGGAAATAGCAATCAGTGGTATGGACAGTGCGAACACCCGCGGATCAACGCCAGAATCAACAGGGTCGATTCAGAACAAATTAAGATTTATTAAGTGCCTCGTTGCTATAGGACGGCTCCAAAGTCACCGTTTAAAAATTCCTAAGAGAAGAACTGATGGACTTAGCGAAGCGAAGACTTCAATTTCACGGACCCCCCCCCCAAAAAAAAATTAAGTCCAAATCAGAAGTTAAAAAACTTTCTGACTTTAGAATTTAACCTGGACCTTCTGCATTGGAAGCAGAGACGCTAACCACAAGACCAACGAGCCACACAATATAAGACCAAAGAGCAACTGTTTTAATGTAGGGGCCTATAGGTAGTTGGCACCATGACACTTGAAAATATTATTATCAAATAGGCCAGCTAATTTCAATTAGGCCTAGGCCTTAGTTACTTTATTTGGGCTAAATATCAGTTTATGTGTAAAACAAGTTCATTTTGCTGAAGGGTAGTGATTGCAGTGCTATTCTTATGTCGAAATAATGCCTTTACCCGAGTTTATCCCAAATCGAAAATTGAAGATATTTTATAAATTAATGAGAACTTTTTATATGCTATTCTCAGGGCCCCTACCTATTAGCCAACAAACTAAAGGCAATATTATAATCCACAGCCTGAATTGTTAATGTAAGGCCGCAGGTTCTGAGGCTAGACACTACGATAGGCCTAATTATGTTTTATATATATGCACATTTTTATCAGTGACAGATTATATTAGAGTATGTAGACTTAGGATTGTTAATAGCAGAGGAAGCATCTACTAGGCAAATAAGTTTTATTAAGCTAGTACAATGAGGTGGGGTAAGGACGAGGACAACAAAAAATGTGTGTGAAGAACTTAGGTCTTAGATGAGATAAAAAGTGAGGTAGGCCTACTGTAGGTATGGTTGTAGGCTGCCCTACGAGTACGACTAAATCCTAATTACAAGCAAATGACCAGTCATGTTACCGACCACGGGCAAAGACTTCGACGTTTCAAGGTGTTGCCAACCTGATTGGTGAATGTTATCTTCCATGCCATGTATCTGGGGTTTGAATGGGTTGTTTATTTTGGGTTTGTGGGTGGTGTAGAGCTGCCAACTCTGGGCTGCTTACTACCAAACCGTGTTTAAACTACCAAACGTAAACCCACCTACCCTGTTAAACATTCACTGGCTGTTCTCATTCGATGTATTTAATTTATTAGAGTAGAGTAGAGTAGAACTTTATTTGTTGTTTATTTATTATTTATTTATTATTTATTTAACGTCTATCCTATTCAGTTATTCGCCTTTAAAAAGAAACGACACGCGCCAAGCGGAGAAACGGCGAAACGCTCAGATGAGGTCGCTCCGGAGGTGGGTGTGGCGCTTGCGTTTAAACTAAACGGCGCGGCGAAGTTTTCGTCCAAGATGATGTCGAATAGTGAACGATATTGTTTCTGTTCTGAGTTGCATATAAGGTTAAGCCACTAAGCCAACCATTAAAGACGGCACAATTATACCAAAGAAGATGTCATAGCATAAATAAAGTAAGATCTAGGTTCTCAAAGTTTTGTGAGAATACAGGCCTGATTCTAAGTAAATTCCGAAGATGGGTATTTACTTTATAATTATTTCTAGCTGACGGTGTAATAATAGTGGTTTAGGCCTCAAGGTTTAAACAAACAGTAAATATTTCGATTTTAGAACACGAAACAATAATATTGTAGGTATGGATTGTAGAATAACAATAATAATTGTACTTTTTCAGTACAGAATATTATTATACTATATGTAGGCCTTTAGCTATTCTGCTTTATTCCACGGATCATAAAAATATAAAAACTCAGTAACTTGTTGAAAGAATGAAAGATGTATTCAATTGTTTGTTAAAGGGTTCAGTAATTTGCAATATCGATAGTGGTAGTTCAAACATCCCATTGCAGTTCACGTGAGACACATATTTGAAAGGTAAACGAGTTGATTACCACGATCAGAACTCTTCACTGAACGTTTTACCTAAGGTTTACCCAGTAAAAAGTGAATGCTGGATCAGTCACATTTGAAAATCCTTTGTATAATTTCCTCCCAAATATACTCACACGACCATGTACGTACGTACGTACGTACGTCTGTCTACGTAGTTAGACAACAGGGCCCCGATTCATGTACATTTTTATCCGGGATAAGCAGAGTTAGGTGGTATAAGTGCGGTATAAACTCCGAATCCAATTCATGAAGACTATATCCCGCCTCGCACGGGGATAGAAAATACGTAAACAGATGGCGGACATTTTAAATTTTGCGTCTATGTGTAAAACGAGAAAAGTTATCATTACTCTCATAAAACAAATCAGAAACCGTCTCGGGCCTAGGCCCAGATGTAGAAAATTATTCATAATACAACAGTGTAGGCCTAAAGTTCGATTAGGCTATAGGACTAGATACAATTAATACTAACATAACACGTTTGACAAGCCCTTGGCCTCTCCTAGGCAACCCTAGGCCTGCACGACCATGTTTTGACACACATCCCGCACAAATAACTAGTTTTGATTACTAAAAGCCTTATGCAGATGAACAATAGTATGATAGTCCTAGGCTATTCCAAAATTTACGGCAATAATACGCCTTTTCTTTTCTTTTAATGATCTCACGCAATCTTCTGTCAATAAATAAAAATGTAAAACAAAAGATGGTGCAAATTTTCAGTTTTTCTTTGCAAATATGCTGATTTACATGGCTGTGGAATGCAGTGGAAAAAACATTTGTTGTACTTGTTGTTGAATTGAAAATTTCTGATTGGATGAGAGTTGCTCAGACTTAACCAGGCCTTATCCTGCCATGTCCTGCATTATACCGTCCTTATACCACTTATACCCGGGATAAATGTACATGAATCGGGGCCCAGAAGACAGACAAGTTTGTCCCTTGGCAGTTGGGACATTTTAATTCCTACGAAACGAAATATAGGCCTAAGATGTTTTACAATTGACGTGTAGCAAACCTGCTTATTTAGTTTACAATACAAAATAAAATGCAGAGAAAGATACTTATTAAAAATTGCTTACGATTAGGCCCAAGTGTAGTAGAAAAAAATTTATGATCTACTTTCGAATTTTATTTTCATTGTTTCCAAACAACTATAAACTTGGCAATTTAGTATGAAGTTCTTAGTACTCCCAATGAATGAATCACAAATAGGCTCAATGGTGTTTAATTAATGGTTAATTACCATTATTTTGGAGCGATGTCTGGCATAATAATAATTATTATTATGTCACTTTTTGTTTGGAAATATGTGCACTTCATTTATTTCCATTTATACTAGGTAAGTATTTATTTATAAGCGTTTATTTGTGTATTTGATTATTACTTGGGTTTAAAATGTAGTGTTTCATATCCACTTGTAGGGCCCTACTGTCTATTTCAGTTCGTATATTCATACTTTGTTATTGAAAAGTATATTTATTTTACGTATTATTTATTGTTCAAAAGATTTAAAATAAAAATATGTAGGTCCTAGTCACCTTAGTTTCATTTCTGTAAAGTTTATTTGCAAAATATTAGGGAGTGCTAAGAATTCCTATTACGGCCTACTGTCTCTGAGTCTGAGTTGGAAACTGGACTATTTCGATCCTTGATTTTCTATGTTGTAAGTAGAATACTTAGTTGGAATCGAATGTCAAAGTAACCAGTTGTTTTGCGATATTGTGTTCAAGATAATAGTTGATTTTCGGCGTTTGTGCATAGGCACATGTCACAGCAAGTATGACATCGTATGCATATTCATTCACACCGACAGATTATTTACTAGGCACCAATTAGAACACACATTAATTTATTTCAGTTGCGAGGACTATGTAATGGCATTCCAAAATGTCACTACATCAAAATAATGTAAATAGCCCCTGTTTGACGGGGCCTTCGCATACGGAACCTCACGGTGCGCCAGCGTGAGCGACCTCATCGTAGCCGACATCTTTGTATTCGCGCGAGGTAACCACTAGCGCCATCTCTTGACACTTTTAAAGGCGTATAAAAACTGATTTACAAAGGAGGACAACTAAATAAATCTAATTAGTACATAGGCATAGGTGCAGAAACTATAGGCCTAATAAACTACATTTAAGTACATAGGCCTAGGCCTATTTGAAATATTAGCATTACAACAACAATGCATTTAAACACAACAATTTAGTTAACAAATAAAAATGATATAAAATGTATTTAATTAATGAATCAAAAATAAAAAAGCCGACATCATTGTATTCGCGCGGTAACCACTAGCGCCATCTCTTGACACTTTTAAAGGCGTATAAAACTGATTTACAAAGGAGGACAACTAAATAAATCTAATTAGTACATAGGTGCAGAAACTAGGCCTAATAAACTACATTTAAGTACGGTACATAGGCCTATTTGAAATATTAGCATTACAACAATGCATTTAAACACAACAATTTTGTTAACAAATAAAAATGATATAAAATGTATTTAATTAATGAATCAAATATAAAAAAAGGGTGGGGAATGAAAAGAAAAGGAGAAAAAGGTAAAAATGAAAAAAAAGGAAAAATAATAAAAGGAAGAAAAAAAGAAATAGAGAAAAGAAAAGAAGAGAAAAAAAATGTAGGCCTACATACATGAGAAACATGTAGTAACCAAACAACAAAAAGGTGAGGTTCAATCCAGCATGATTGTTCTTCCACCTAAGCCATATTAGGCTAGGCCTACCGGTACATAGAATTTAACACTAGGCCGCTTTGCGAACGCTTTTTCCAGTCGCGTTGATGGATGAGCTTTTTTTTTTGAATATTTCTGTCCAATGATTACGTTTTTATGTGGAATCTCATTACTTTTTCTATGGTTACTTGATATTACTTGTTCATCATTATACACCTGTAAAAGGCCTTCATAAAAACCTTTATTTCTATGAATTTTGACGAACTTTTTCAATTTTTTCTTTCAAGAGACACTACATCGCTATAATCTTTATGTCAATGTAAAAAATGAACGTTGGTCCCCACCCATTTGGTCAGAATCGGTCCAAATATCACGAAAATATCGTATTAAAAACCGGGGAAAAATCGTAAAAGTACGATTTCTATAAGAAATATTTTTTCATATGTCTCTAAAATCATAACATATATAATTTCAGTGATTTTAAACGTTCCCATAAAGTTTCATCAAGTAGCCGTTTGCCAAATATCACGAAAATATCTCATTACAAAATGAAAAAAATCGTAAAAGTACGAAAATCATAAGAAATACTTGATCGATTATACCCAAAAACGTGGCAGGTCTAAGTTCAGAGATTTCGAAGGTCCCCTCCAATTTTCATCAAGATCGCATATGCCGTTTGGCCGGTAGAGTGCGAACAAACAGACAAAAAAAAACTAACAAAAACAAAACACCCGAGCTATTTTTCTTGGGGTAACGTAAGTGAAAAAAACAAACAAAAAAACACAAAGTCAAATGAATGTGTAATTTTAGAAACAACATAAGTCCAAAAAGTAAGTTCTGAGATAATCAAAATAAAACCTTCTATATTCTCTTAACATGTCATAAATGAATTTTTCTTTTCCCTGATCATTAGTATGTATTAAACAATTATAAAAAATTTAAAAAATTGGGGAAGAATTTATATTCACCTGTATATTTTCATTTAAAACTAAAAAAAATGTTGTTTTCTAAATTATTTATATTTTTTTTTTTGAAAATGAAGGTGATTTGTCAGGTAGTTAATGAATAACACAATGGCTATTATCTTAAAACTTTTTTTAATTTTATGGTATGTTTGGCACAAGTTAGAAATGGTTTAAATTAAATTTTAAATTTTTTTAAATGCAAAAGTTAGGTTGTTTCTAAAATTAAAATTATATTTTTGGGAAATGAGGGTGATTTGTCAGGTATTTAATGAATAACAAAATGCTTATTACAAAAAAACTTTTTTATTTATATGCGATATATTGCACAAGTTGGTAATGGTTTGCTCTAGCTTTTGAGTAATACTAATAGGCCTAATATGCCGTTGATTCAATTAAGATCGTTGTCCCGTTCAATTAATTAAGTGCACAGCTGATGACACAAGTCAACACTGCTTTTGAAATTGGTTACACAATGCATACACCGCCTTTAAAATGACTGACATGAAAATTTTGAAAAGTAATTTTAGAAACTACATAAGTCCATTGACTTATGTTGTTTCTAAAATTACTTTTAAAAATGAACTATTTGAGACCCTATCGAAAAATGATGGTGAATGAAAATTATGTTGTTTCTATACAGAACTGTCCGTAAGGTCGATCTAAATATGAAAAAAAATAAAACCGGAAATCGAAAAAATGGACTTATGTTGTTTCTAAAATTACACATTCAAATTGAAGTCTTCGCTTCGCTCATCCAATTATTTATTTAGAGACATAAACTAAAGATATGTAAAATAAATATATATATATATATATGTTTAAAGAGATTATTTTTAGTATCCATCCATTAGTAGGGGTAGGTACCAACTGTAGAGCAAGAAACTGAATGGTCTATTTTGTCAAATTGCAATGAGGTAGTAGCAGATGCGGCTCTACCATAAGGGCACTGGGGCATGTGTCCCTCCTACTCTTCAGCCAACAATCACTCACATATACGAGTTGTAGACGTCGTGGTACACATTTACATAAAATCGAATAGTTTGTATTTTCAATATGCACATTTAAGTGAACGCGCGCGCGGTAAGGAAACAGTGAACCGTCTTTGTGTACCCCCGAACGTCAGTCATCTGCTTTGTGCAAGCATGTCTCGACTCTCGAGTGAGCGTACTACGGGCTTGACCAAGTTGCGCCTGCGCAGTCAGTTTTAGTCGGAAATAGCCGAATCTTTGCTTCGCAATAAGCGTTGGAACTCCGGCAAGATGGGCAAGATTTTAGTACGCCCAGAGCTGTTGTAAGGAGACGTTACGCGCTGCGTTATGCGGGTGTGTTGTGTTATCTTTGGCAGCATTTATAATTATGTGTGGTTTATATCTGTGGTTTTAGCTTGGAGGTTGTGAACAGTGAACATTATTACCAGAAAATGAATGAGGTGTATAGACAAATTAACTTTTTTAAATGATTACTGATTTGTGCCCAGGCCCGTATTAACCATTAGGCTAAGGCTAACTAGGCTAAAAAAAAAAAAAAATTGTGAAAATATTTTTGTGTTAGCCCCTAGCCTATGTGTATAGTTCTCCCTTGCTCAAATCGCTGTAAAGGCTGTCTTGGAGCTAAATATATGCCAAAAAAATTTCGCCTCCGGCGGCTGGGGCTTTGCCCCAGACTCCTTGTAGCCCACGCAAGTCCATTCAAATATATTGTGCCCTCCCTATTTTAAACCTCACGAGCCGCCACTGGGTAGTAGTTGCAAGGGTCGTAATAAAAGGGGCTTCCAGGCTCCAGGAACCTAAGGCATACCGATTCTGATACAATTTGAAAACATGAGATTTGATTTTTTTGTCTCATCCCAGTGAAAAGTGTTAAAATCAGACTCGCATATAGGCCTAGGCCTACTCAAATGACCACATTCGCATCTCACTCGATCTCACTTAACAGTGAGAACGTTCGAGTATGCTAATCTGATTATGCCTAACATTCGAGATTGACATTGACCGGAAATTCGAGTTAGTTTTTGAATATAGAGAAAAAATATAGGCTAGAGAAAAAATGTGTTTTTAATACAAAATAGGGTTATGATCAGATTTAGGCCTACCGGTACACTTTGTAGGCTTATATGTGTTTAAATATGAGATCTGTGTTTCTGTTTAAAAACTGAAGATAGGTAGTGGAAGTAGACTCGTGGAAATATGTAAACTAGGATGGTTAAAAAATTTAGGCAATGCAAATGAAATAAACATGCAAACACGTAGGTTATAAAGTTAGCCTAGGTTATTGTGTCCGTCCACCAGGGCTGTTCCAGAGTGCTTTTAAGGGCCGCTCTACAATAGCCCGGCAACAGCTTCCCGTTACCGTCATAGTAACCGGACAATGTTATAGACTAGGCTTAGGACCCTATCAACTATCATGTAGGGCCTAGTCAAAACTCAAAAAGGCCGCCTCTATTGCACCTCGGAGGTTTTATTCTATTTTCACCAAAGATCTGTACATACGCCGGCATTTCCAAGAAGTAGACCTAGGCCTAACTAAAAGCTTTTGCATCGACGTGAAGTGGCATAAGACTGAAGACATATAGGCCCAATGAAACTTGTTTCGGTTAGGGGGGGGGGGGGGGGGGGCAACTTTGTTTTGTAATTCTTTTGGTAAATTTGCATATGCAGCAGAAATTAAAAAAGAAAAAAAGGTAAAATACAAAACCTTTAGATCTAGGCTAGGCCTAACGTTTCTATTTAAAATATAGGCCTGAAGGACTTTCAACCGAGAGTTTGTAGGGGCGCATGCGCAGAACTTTGGTGAAAATAGAATAAAACTTCCTCAGTGCAAATACACTTCATAGCCTAGCCCTAGTCAATATTCCCGTTAACTTATGTTGCCGGGCCTCGTTCCCGGGCTGTTGTAGAACGTCCTTGACAGAGCCTAAGACCAGGTTTTTAAAGGCCTAAAAATCAACTTATTTTTTATTATTTTTTTTTTCTGTTAAACATTACCCAAACATTACATGGATGTGTTCCAGAAAGGGGGACAAAAACGAGCCGCAGCGCCCCATACAGTAGATGTCTTGTCCCGGGCCCTTTAAATTCTAATTTTTTTTTTCAGTGAGTGATGATGATCGATGAGAACATTAATTTAAATGAATAGTAAAATGAATAAATAAATAAAAAAATGAATAATAAAATGAATGAATGATGAATGCGGAATGAATGAATGAATGAATAATGAATGGGGAAGGAGGTTACTCATTGATTTTTTAATGCCAAAAATAGGCCTAAAGTCGTAAGGTAGCCCTATTACCTAGTTTGTTTCTACCCTTCACACCTGCAGCGTTGCTGGACGCACAAATTCTAAAGAGGAAAACGTGCGGACTTGACTTGTTGTCGTTCACAAAAACGAGCGTAAGCGCTATCGACATTACTCGAGTAGGTAACTCAGAGGGAACTCTTGTCGCAAAGCGGGCCCAACTTTCACCCCCTTTTTTTCCCATAAATCTAAAAAACAACTACAATTAGAAATTAATGTGTAAAATTCATATCAACAATTTTTTATCAATTACCACTTTAAAAATTAAAAATTACATAGGTGAACACAACTAATTTCACTGTTATTATTGATCACGGCGGCCATTTTGCAAATCTCTCCTTCCCCGACGTACCAACCAAAACCCCAAACTTACTTTAATTCTGTCCGTTTTTGTTTGTCCGCGGTCCCTGTCGTGTTTGTTTTTTTGTCCTCATTCGGGTTCCGGGGCCCCCCCCTACCCCTCGGGGGCTCCCCCCCAAAAACCCCCTGCTTTTCGACTATTTAATTGTTTACTTAACAAAAACAATAAATATTTATAACTAGGAAAACGCTTAAGTCCGCCGCGTTTTTTGGAGGGCGTAATTGGGTGCATTGGCTGCATTGATTTACGGGGGATTTTCTGTTGTTCTGAAAAATCATTACTTATTCGAAGATTTTTTTTAAATTAAATTAAATTAATTAAAAATTAATTAAATTTTTTTTAATAAATCTATATTTACGAAATTTTAAAAAAAAAAAAAAAATGTAAAATTGAAATTTTTCATAAAAAATATTATTAAATTTGCCCCAAAAAATTTTAACACGAGTATTTAAATTCATAAAATTTAGGTTCAAAAAAAAATCATTACAATAGGATAAAGCATGTAGTTTTTAAATTTGTCAAAGAATTTTTTTTAAAAAAAAAAAAAAACCCGTAAAATTTCGATTTCATGAGAAATAATTTTTCGATTAAGCTCAAATTTCACACGATATCTTAATTCTAAAAATTTAAGGTTTTAAAAAAAAATCATTACAATCGGATAAAGCTTAAGTGTTTAAATCGAAGAATTTTTTAAAAATCGAAAAAAATCGTAAAATTGCGTTTTTTTAAGAAAAATTTTTTCCCCCTTGCGCTCAAAAAAGTGGGATTCTAAGGGCGTGTCTGAACTTTTCTCTTCTTATTCTCTTCTCAGTCTTGGTCGAAATAAGAAAGAAAAAGTGTGGGTTTTTTTTTACTGGGTTTCATTCACGTTCTCAGTCTCGTCGGACCCTTCGTACATTGCTTCTGACGTCCCGACATTATGACTCAAACTGAGAATGGAATAAAAATAAGCCACGTTTTTCAAGCAATCAACACTCCCTGTTCAAAAAGATTTCGAAGGCCTCCATAAAATTTCACGCAATCGGAGTATGGGTTTTGGGCCGGGAATCGGTTAACAAACACACAAAATACAAAAAAAAAAAGGGAAAAAAACTTTGGATTTTTTTCTCCAGTGTATAAAATGGAATCTTTCGCTTTCGCTCGCTAACGCTCGCTACCTCATCCAAATTATTTATTCAAAAACCAAAAATATCGAAAAAAGGTTGGTTACACCTACATACCCAACACCCCAAAAGGCGCTTGTCAAGTGAGATGACTTCATGTTCAATATGAAAATTATTTGACATTATTCGTGTATTCGGGGTTTTTTTTACTATTAATTACTCCTAAAAACGTACTTAATTTTAACTTATTTCTAATTTGTTTTGTTTTCCTTGATTTTTTTGTAAAAAAATGGGTTGAAAGTTTTTTAAAAGTTGGACCCGTTGGGCGACAAGATGCCACTCAGGTTGCTACCCCCAATTAAAATTTCCCAACCAGCGTTGCAACTCATTACGTTTACAACAGAAAAATTACCCGTGTTTTCGTCCAACGTAAAAACCTTGTAGGCCTACTAATAAAAACTAGGCCTAGCCCTAGGGCCTAGGCCTAGTTAGGCTAGGACCAGACGGTAGGCCTACCTAAAACAATCTGTCATGGCCAAGCTGTGGCCCTTTATTTATTTATTTAACGTCTAGCCTATCCTATTCCATTGTTGGCCACGGCCCAAGCCGTTGCTCTAACAAACGCCCTAGGCAGGCAGGCCCAGTCTCAAAGGCGAACCTCCGAGGCCTAGGCCTAGGGCCTAGCAAAGCTAGGGGCCTGGGCCCTATATATAGAAATAAGCCCAATAGGACCGCGGGTATATTTCTTACCTGTCCGTAAGGTGGATACCCAGGATAACTCATTGTTCAACCTGAAACTAACGAAATATCAGACAGGAATCAACCACACCCACTTTAGGCCGGCACTTGTTGCTTGTTTTTGTTGATCCGTAGGATCTTGCGCCACGCACTGTGGTCAGTTCTGATCGTTCTGATGATACGTATGCCTACCTAATCTAGTTGCACAACAGATGTGACGTGTTTGTAAGTGTGACTCAGATAAACCTTTAGATAACCAAGCGTAGGTCCTACGGAATGACGTACAAATAAAACGAACACTCGGAAGACTCACGTCACCGTTTTGTTTACGTCACTGCAGTAGCCTAGCAGAGCAGTTTCACCAACATACGGTGACGGTAACGACAAAACATAGTAGTACAACATTTTTGTGTGTGGAATAGTACTACCAGTCTCCGAAGTAATAAAGTGCTTTAGTACTCATAAATATTTATTAGCTATTTTCTATTATAGTTTACAAATGAGGCAGGCTACAAGATATTTCAATTTGTTTACTTTTTACTGTTGGTGTTGGGTACACTGTACAATGAAAAATAGCAGCCGGCTTCCACGATGTATTTGATTGCAACTTTCTGAAGTATGCACGTGTATACGTGTACAAAACATAGATACAACATTTTTGTGTGTGGAATAGACTAACCACCTCGAACGAAGTAATTAAAGTGCTTTGTACTCATAATATTTAGAGCTATTTCCATTATAGTTTACAAATGAGGGCATGGCCAAAGATATTTCAATTTGTGTTACTTTTACGTTGGTTGTTGGTAGACTGATACAATTAAATTAGCAGAAGTTCCACTTTTTATTTGATTGCAAACTTTCTGAATTTACACGTTATACGTGTTGTTTTTTGTATATAGCACGAGGAAATGGATCACAAATTCAGTTAATTGTTGAATCACAGAATGCAGTGTTGGGTTTTTGGAATCTGAGTTGGGTGGGGGTGGGTCGGGGAGATAATTTTTTAGTGAGCGTAGCGACCTCAAAGAACACACCAACTTGTCAAAAAGGAAAGAGTTTGTTGTTGTTTGTTGTTGCTGGACGATTGGACACACAGATTTCTTGTTTCTCTCAGGTAGGCAGGCAACATGGAGTTATAATCCATAGTATTGTCGTACTGTCGCCCCTCAAACTCCATGCACTTGGAGACATGACCTATGGGTATGACCATCCTATGGGTAGTGTCTGTGTTGGGGCAAGCACTTTTAAAACGTTCAAGTTTGCGAGAATGAGTTCTTCTTTTGTGAACTTTTCAATGAACTTAAATGAATGAACTTTAACTTTTAAAAGTTCTTTTTGAGGATGGACTTTTCAGTTTTAGAAAGATTGTTTAAAAGTTCTTTCCGAGAGTCGAGCAGCAGCTGTCGACACTTGGAAACAATTCAATTCAATTCAATTCAAATGCGTTTTATTTCATTGGCAATTGCAAAAGCATTGCTCACTTAAAAATACATAGTTCATGTACAAGTCTTGAAACACGCTTTAACTAATTTTAAATCTACTTACAAAATACCTGATATTTTACATATTTAATTCTACATGCGAAATACAATATTACATGTTATTCATTTTACATTCAAAATAAAATTTACATATTTCATTATATATAATTATTATAACAATAATATTTCCTCATCGTCCTCAATTTTTAGTTGTTTATCGTCAAAATTAAATTTGTAATACTTTATTCACAAGATAATTTCTTATCATTTAATTATTCATAGGCCCTATTTAAACACAATACAATAATTACAAAAATTTCTTCTCAGCGTTATATTTTTACCCTGTTATCTTTTACCTCAAATTTTTAATACAATATTCACAAGAGCAGTCTTTACCATCTTGAAATTCTTTTATACTATATAATCCATGAAAAATTAGATATTGTTTAACGTTTATTTTAAATTTGTCTCTATTTATGTTGAGGTCTTTTAATTTAGTTGGTAAATTGTTAAAAAGAATAACACCAGCTTTAACATGGGTCTCTGTTTGATAGGTTGAGTCTGTGTTGGGTTTGGTGTAAATTACTGTTAAATCTTGTATTCTGGTTATGTATAAAACTGTTTCGGGTAAAATGAGATGGATTATCTTTGACAAATGTAAGAATTTCGAGAATGTATAAGCAAGGTACGGTTAATATATTGAGCTGCACAAAAAGTTTTCTGCAAGATGATCTATAACTTTTCCGACCTAAAATTCTGACAGCCTTTTTTTGACATTTAAATATGTCTTGAGCAAATGTAGACCCACCCCAAATTAATATACCATACAGTATAATAGATTGTACGTTTGCAAAAAATGCTATTCTGTAGATAGGGTAACTCACTTGATGTGACAGTTCTTTAAGTGCATAACATGATGATCTCAAACGTTTGCCTAGTTTATGAATGTGTTGTTCCCAATTTAGTCTATAATCAATATTAATCCCGAGTAAACGACAGTGTTCTACAGTATTTAATGTACACTGATTGTAATTAATTTTGTAATAACCAGAAATCGCTCTTCCATCGTAGCCATGATCGTAGCCCTACGCTGATTTTGACATTGTGAAGAACACGAAAAACTATAAATTGCTTTGCTTATTTCCGGGAGACTACGCCGGTCAATCGGTCACCCCTCCTGCAAAAGCTTTGGTTGATTAGACACGAGATATACATTATCAAGGCTATCTGTACTGGGTAGTAGTAGTAGTAGTAGTTGTTTTATTCACCATTATAAATTTTACATTTAGGTTAGGGTGGTGGAAAAGCAAAATAGTGCTTGTTCACATAATTTAGTAATAATATGTGCAATCATAGGCCTATTGTGCACACTTTAGCTGCATTACCTATCAATAGTCTATTCAAACCGTAGTCAAATTATCCCCGTAATGGTTAGCTTACATGAGACACCTAATGTCAGCTAATAATACAATGTATGTTTTTCTTCCTCTTATATACGGTTTATGATATTATTCTATTATTCATACCACTTTTAAGTTTTTAACAAATAAGGAAAATGTTTTCAATGAGGAACTTGTAAAAGAACTTCATTCATATTTTAGACAAACTTGAACTTTTCAAAAATTTAGATTTTTATTTTTTGAAGAACTTGAACTTTTTAAAAGTTCATTATTTGAGCTGTGAACTGAACTTTTCAAAAGCTCATTTAAATTTGAATTAACCCAACACTGCCTATGGGCATGACTTACTACTAAAACATACTATTCCAACATCTTTGGAGTTTGGTAGGCCGCCTGTAGGTCTGTGCTTGTTTTTGTTTTTGTAGTGACCCTTTCTGCACAAACAGATTTTGCGCATGTTCGGTCAAAAGTAAATTTTGAATCTAGTTTTTTAGTACACGAATGTATATTAATTTTATAGTTTGCATGTTCTTTTGTTGAATATCTACCGGATAAAATACCAGAGCCTACTCAGTCGATTTTCATCAAATCTCTAATCAATTCAACTGGAGTAAATGATATGTAAACAATCTGAATGGAGACAGGTGTAGTGGTAAAGCTTTCATTATCTATAGTAAATAATTAACATTACAATATTGTTCTTTATTATGGCAATGTATTTCATTTACATGCGCTAAACCATTATTATTAAATTGGTATATATTACCAAAGCAATTTGTAGTGCAGCTTACAATTTTAGACTCATTGAGGCAACATGAGTGAGACGCAACACTGGGAGTATTCGCCTGGGAAGGGTTGTACATTGAATAATTCTCTCTATGTAATTAAAAAACTATGCTCTCTATTTGACGACAAAACTGCTTCGAAAATGATTCATCGACAATTAATTCTACTAAATGAATATATAAAACTATCAAGAGATGGCTTTTTCATGAGAGATGTACCTCATCTCATTTTCGCTTTAAAATATTTAGCGACACATCTGGAAGATGTCAGAGAGTATCGTATTCCCTTCCAATTGCTTCTACAAATTTGTCAGTTGCCACCACTGTTGGAGAAGTCGTCGGAAAGTTTGTTCTGTTTGGGAGACTTCAAAGACTACTTCACATTACTCGGTTATTTCATTGCGATAGTTCGTGACAAACCGACACAAACTATGGTTATTGATGCTCTACATGGTTTACTGACCAGATATGTGCCTGCAAATATAGCCTGCGTTAAGCTTAGCACATGCTGTCAGGCGATGGAGGAAAGCTACTTGCCCTGTACAATGGCCGAGTTATTGGAAGTTGCAGCTCCCAAAATTTTCTCGGAACTGCTGGATCTGACAATAGTCCTTGTGAAAGCATCAGATAAATTCTGCCATCGAATGATCGAGTGTGGTGTGTTAAACGCCCTGATCCTACGTCTGGACCCTCAGTATTACTACAGGGAGCCAACCTACCCTCCCGCCGATCCTATAGATGTGGAGTCCATACCAGACTCTGGACAACACCAGTCAAATATGTCTCTTGCGTGTCACATTCTGTGGAATCTGCTCAAGTCTGTCGAAAATCTAAAGGATAAGACATGGATTAAAAGTCCCTCGCAATATGCTCTTTGGAGTCTTAGGTTCGTACTGCGATTGGCAATTCGTCGAAGAGACGTACACATGAGAAATGACTTGATGGCACTTACACTATTTTCCCTGTATGTAATTCCTGGCTTTCTTGTCGTGGAATCTGGCTTAGCAGAAGACATTGCCATGTTATCGGTGTTTTCGGAGTTGGGGGCACCAAACTCGTGGGCAGAAGATGTCACCTTCTCATTACGTACAGAAGATGTGATCTTCAAGAAAATGTTATTGCTGGCGCTTTGCTTTTTATCCAAGGTTTCAGCTGCTAGGGAAATCTTGAGACAGGCAAATGTTATGGTTGGCGTGCTTGACCTTGTGAACCCCGGCTTGACAGATATCAAGGTTAAATGGAAACCAGATCAACAAAACGAGCTCACAACGTTTGCATTGCGATCCTTGAGTTTTCTAGTTCCCATCTTGTCAAATGAGTTTATTGATAACCAGGGCCCCACAAGGACGTTGCGAATGATGTCCTTGTACCAAACCAAACCGTATGACTTCGAAGTGTTGCACAGCTGCATTAGGACTGTTAGCAAGATCTTGTCGTCTGGAGACAAACGACTGCTCAACGAGTACAGAGATCAAGGTGGGGTCGCCGTGATGGGATATTTATGCAACAAAGCACTTTCTAAACACTTCTACCTATTAGAGTACCAGCGTGTTATGACTCATCTGTTTGTGATAATTGAGATATTGATACGAGGCAGTGCTCATTACCGAGAACTGTACGGAGAACGCTCCATGAATCTCATCATGACCTTCATCAACAGATTATTAAAGGGCAAGCCAGGGGATTCGCGCTCCGACAGCCGATTGTTCATCAGTATGATTGACTTACTGTGGGAGGTGGTTGTGTGGCATCCTCCCAATCTCAAGGTATTTGTTCGGAACGGGTTTTGCTACACCCTCATGGACACGATGAAGAGGTGTTCATTCCCGGTGAAATTGATTGTCCTGTCAACACTTACAGATATGATTGACCAGGGTGACTGCATCCCCCACCTCCTCACTTGGCGTGACATGGATACACAGCAAGGTTACTCTGCCGCCCTGGCTGCCATATGGCGTGAGGAAGAGAAGAAGTGTGGCGTGAAGCGCACTGGGGCCGGCACTATACAAGATATTGAAATGCCTTTGATGGGTGAGGACCAGTGGTATCACACTTTCTACCAGAAGAAGGAGCCCACTATGAGCCCGGCGACTGTCGATATACTCGGCTCGGTGCGACCCAAGATCTACGCCATAGTTCAGTTACTCAAACAGCGGCATGCAGAGAAAGCAGCAATATCCGAGGAGTATTACCGCATCAATTACTTGCCCTTGTCCATTGAAAACCAGGTGACACTTCAGTTGGCTGAGAATTATTTTGCGCTCAAGACCGGCGAAGTGTGGGCCGAACTTGCTCGTGATCTGAATACACTTGGTATAAAGCCGATCAGTACCGACGGAGATGTCCTAGCCACGCTGACACAGCGTCAGAGACAGTGTGCAGCATGCGTTCTTGCAGCTCAGGAAGACATTCTCACAACTGGCGCTAAACAGGAAAGCAAGCGAGAAAGGCAACTGTATGATGAGCTTAATGAATATAAGTTGGCTCCAACTCTCGAAGCTATGAGGGAATTGGATTTCTATGCTTGTACGACAGACTACGATATGTTGATATCTGCTAAGAATAAACAAGTAGAGCAGATTGACGATTTGCTACAGTTCCCTGAAACCAGCAAAAGGGACTGTTGCCATCGCACTTATTCTGAACAGATGAATACTTCGTGGGTGGCCCGCAAAGAAATGTCGCTGCGTAGTGTAATTGGTGATGATGATGACAATGATGATACAGATGCTACGCTAGAGGCTAAAAATATCTTGCCACCAAAACTTGATCAGGTAAAGATGAACTATTATATTGCACTTCCAAAGAATGAAACTAGTTCTACTTGAAATTAATTTTTGCTAAATTTATATTAACAAAATGATTGTGTATTTAAATGAAATAAAATGTTATCTTGAAAGCTGCAACATAGATCAATCATGTAAAAATGCTTATTATTAAATACTGATGTTTAAAAAATCAATGTCTCATGGAAATTGAAAATCGCACTTACGTATCACAATGTCATTTGAATTCAAGAAAAAGCCTATTCCATCAAATACCGAATCGAGTACGGAATATCCTGTTTGAAATTCGAAAGCTTCTCTATTACGAATGTATAGGCCTTATTTATTTATTTAACTTCTTATCTTATTCAGTTCTGACAAGCAAAGCAACGTACTTGCAGAACAATTATTATCAGCGTGCGCACGATAGGAAACTAGATAAATCGTTCGTTATTTCGTATCAGAAGCACCGACTACCGAGCTACCGACTCATAACGCTAAGAACGTGTCGAACATTATTGACTAAAGATAAATACGATAAGAAGTTTGCCATGTTTTAGTCGGTTAGACCCCTTGAGTAAATACTTAATTGTGCGATTACTTGACTCGGAGAAGTCGGTGCAATGTTAGGACTCTTATTCAAACACACAGACATGGGCAACGTTATTTGTGAAGGCTTGTCGGAAGTGCGCTGCACCACGCAACGCTGCATGTAGGAATTTCTAAGGCAACACTTTTGACAAATTTGTGAATTTAATAAAGTATAAAATACGAAGGTTCAATTTTGTCAGGGAACACTTGCATATATACAATTAATTGGCGATATGGACTCAATCGGTAGGCCTTTAACCTCTTGTATTAACCCTAGACATCACACGTTATGTGAAGGCTTTCGATGCGTGCATGCAGAACGTGAATTAGCGTTTTGTAATAGATGCAACAACGCTTTTTGCACTTAAACTGGTTGCTAAGTACATGTGATTTATGTCGCACAGTCATATTTTTTTTCAATCTTTGTGATACTACTCAACATTGATGACCAAAATTAAATTAGTCAATAAAGTCTGAAACAGTTTTAAACCAAAAAGCCTAAAACCATACATGACATTGGTAAAAGCTTTACACGGCTCAGTTACAACCGGGTGTCCGAACTCACACTCTTCTTGGTGTTCTGTCACCACAGTAATTATACTACCAACTATAAGTATAGATATATTAGTTTTTTGATTCACTAATACAAAATATAGTTCTCTCCACAAAGGTAAATAATTAGAAATTCTTCCAGTGAGTGTTCAAAGGAACACGGTATATGGACCTCCAGCATAGGCCAAATCGGGCTTAACGCACCACATCAAGAATCAAGTGTCATGTTTTGTTAGGTTTTTAAATTTTATTTTTCTCGTGGAAAACCTGTATAGTGTGCAATGCAAGCCCCTCTTCAGTCTTACTATGTCGGGACAATTATTGTGAAGGAATGTCCGAGGACTGTTTAAGAGGACTCAATCCCTTACATTCGCATTAACGACTGAGGAAAACCTCGATAACACCTTCAGCTGTCTCGACAGGATTTGAACCCGAGATCTCCCGAATCAGAGAGGCTCGAACCAACACTGTCTGGATTTTGTCAGGTTTCTTTTCTTAAATATTTCAGTTTTAAAAACCATCTGAGATATGTTATTATCTCATATTTGTGTTTTTTAAATTGTCAAATAAATTTAAAATGAAATATTACTCTTTTTGAAGTTTAATACATAATTAAACGTAATGTTTTATCTCCTGCCAGGATTAATTCGTTTTGCAGTGCGCTATGACCGTGATAAACATATTTTATGAATGACAGAAACCGTATTTTTTAGCGGGCCCCATTAATTCCGTTTTAGCCAGGACAGTCCAGGTTCTAGAAGTGATGTCCCGGCCGCTCGGAATTCGGAATTCTGATCCTTGATCTTACGAGTCACACCTCGGTAAAACAGTTTTTTCCTTTTCTTTTCTTTTTTCGTTTCTATATTTTCATCCCCCACCCTTTTCTATATTTGATTCATTCATTAAATGCATTTAATACTAGGGAAACGCTAAAGTCGTTGTTAGACGAGTGAGTGAGCCATGTGTTGAGTGCGCCGGAACATTTGCATTTAAGTTTGATTATAATATTCGTATAAATAATAGGGTATTTAAGTTTAGGTCATAGCTTAGGCCATAATGCTCCACTGTAGCCTATGATAGGCTAGGGAGGCCAAAGGTAGGGGGAAGAAAAGGAATGTTACCGGGTTCTCAACACATGGCTCACTCACTCGTCTAACAACGACTTTGGCGTTTCCCTAGTTTTATAAACAAACAGAAAGCACGCCAATTAATGGCGGCGTAGAATGTGTTTTTGTTTGCAAAAATAACAAATTAAACACGGCCCATACTATGTTTTAATTATTCCTGTTTGATCTTTAATTGTTTGTACCAAGGCAGTGATCAAGATCCACGAATCTCAATGGAGTTTCTACAAACCATGGATGTAACTATTTTAAGTCCATGCACAAACCAATCGTATCTTCTGTCGCTAAACGCAAATTTGTATAGTATAAAAAATTACAAAAGACATAAAAATTGTATGGGATTATTCATGTACATCGTACTTTATTTCGCATGCCAACCATCTAGGTTAATAATATTAATTACAAATAAATAAATAATTTCTGTAGTGTTTTAACATTGCAGAATAGTATAAGAAACATAGCCAGTACGAGAACGAGCTAAGATTGCAAGGTTTACTCAATCTCCGTGCGGAGTTTTGGGTAATCTTGAGCGTGCAAGTTTCGATGCATCTTGGCCAGTGCCGCGCACCTCTTGACATTCCAAAAATTATAATTCTTCCCGAAAAAACATTGTTGTTAAAATAGAACCTACACATTTAAGCCTATTTATCAATTTATTATTTACCTACCTAAGGTCTCCCTAGCCTATCATAGACTAAAGTGGTGCATTATTACCTTACAGTTGACGTGCCCTTATACCAACTCAACTTAAAACCCTATTATCTATACCGATATAATTATCAAACTTAAATGCAAATGTTGCCGTGTACTCAACACATGACTCGCTCACTCGTCTAACAACGACTTTGGCGTTTCCCTAGTCGAGTTGGCTAAAGCGCACTTATAGCCGAAATGTGGGAGACGTGGGTTTAATGGTCGGGAAAGATTTTGTAATTTCTGGATTGTATTTTTTAAATTATTTAACATGTTTTGAAATGTATATAACGCAGTGTAGTCCATCATCTGTGACAATACTACGGAAAACATGGCTAGTAGGAAATACGTGAAAATATTGCAAGGTTTACTCAATCTACGAGCGGAATTTGGGGTACCTTGACGTCCAACATTCGATTAACCTTGGACACGGCATTTCACAGCCAGGTAAATAACAAACAAAATATATTATTTCAAAATGAAAACCATTGTCGTTAAAATAATTCCCATACATTTCAACGAATTTTTCAGTTTTTTATTTTCTTGCAGGTTTAAATCGTAACTGATTGTGCTCATTTTGTTAGCAGTTCTCAGTTACCTGGTCACTGATGTCTGTTTAAAATTTCAGCTCGGTCTATTTGGCCGTTCGGCCGTATGAGCCTGGACAGACAGACATTTAACATTTAACAGAATTAATCACGACCAAGGACCGATCGAGTAGCGTTGTAGACTACGTTCGCTGCGCTCACTCGTCTAATCATTTTTATTTGTTACCAAAATTGTTGTGTTAAATGCATTGTTGGTGTAATGCTACTATTTCAAATATTTACTTAATTGTAGTTTATTGTTGTTTTCTGCATCTATGTAATTAAATTTATTTGTTGTCCTCCTTTGTAATTAGTTTTTATAACTGAATTGGATAGACGTTAAATAAATAAAAAATAAAAAATAAGAACTTACAAAGTACAAACTATTTTTTAGACAAGAAAATATGAAGCAAACCTTACCGTTGGCGTTACTGATCCTCGCTTGGTGCTGGGTGTCGGGTCCATGGATATTGTTACTTGCGGGAAACGAGACACACGCACAGACGGACGTACAATACAGTTGTATACGATTCCGAATATATAGGAGAGCTTTGCTTTTTAAATCAAATAGTTGTTTGATAAAACTTCCTCAAATATTATAATAGATATGGCAATTTACGACTGTTTGTACTTATGAATAGCTTGAGCTCAGAGTGATTGCAACCTTCACGTACGGTACCCAAACTAAAAGCACAATAAACACTTACACAAATGACTGGTTGCGGGTCAATGTCACTGATAAACAATTCACGCGAACATCCTGAACACAACATGTATTATCTTATTCGTGTGCAGGCTTATCTTATGTGCTCCACTCCGACTAACAAGCTTGAACACACTTTAGTCGACATCGAATAAGGCTATGTGCGTGCTAATACGTAAAGCATTCAGCTTCAACGAAATAATGCAGATGCTTTCGTTACAACTTACAAGTGGTAGTGATTATGGCGTCCATAGATTTTTCGTAAGGGAGGCTACTATAACACTAGGGGCCTCAGCCGCCAGAGGTAAATAAATTTGCGAGTTATTTTATCCTTACGTCTTTACAGCGATCTGAGGTATTTTGAAGAAAGATGAAGTCACTAGACATAAAAATATAATATATTTTGCCATTTTTTTGTCTTCAGATAATTTTTATTTGAGTTTTAAAAATCCAATTTAGGTCGCATTTTTATCCTCAGGCGGATTTTAGAATTTTGATAATAAAATGTCCTTGCGTAAAATTGTCATCTTTTGCTACTTTGACTTGACTAATAAAATAAACTCGTCCCCGTTGCAAGGCGGGAACTGCTACCTTGCCCCCCCCCCCCCCCCTGTTGGGCCCCATGCACTGCAGGGTGGGGGTAATGAATGCTCGATAAAAAAAATTTTCCATTTGAAAGAGAAATATCTTTTACACACAAGCAACATTTCTGTGGCTTAAAGAAATTTCCCCGTGTTCCCGTTTTAAGCTGAGCTACCGTAATAAGTTGACAAATTTTTATGTTTTGGGGAAAAAAATTTAGAGCTATCTGCATTCTTCGGGTTTAAAGTTATATTATAAAACAAGCATCGGGACGGAAGTACCCAAAGAGTGGCGAAGCTATAAAACAACAGATCGTCGTAGAAGATTATAACGAATAATACTTTTCTCATTGTTCAATTTCAAATCTCATTGTGAGTGGAGGTATATTGGTGGTATAGAATTCTTACTAGAAAGCTTCGGCAAAGCTTTTTCAGCGCTTGTTGGATGAGCGTAATATTTTTTAAACGATAAAAGCGTAAATTCGATTTTTTCATGAAAATATTTTCGATTGTTACGCTCAAAATTTTACACTAATATATTAATTCTTAATATTAAGGTTTTTGTGAAAAAACATTACAATTTGGTGTATAGGGTTTACAATCAAAAAAAGTTTTTTAAAAAAAAAAAATTAAAATGAATTTTTTGGGGAAAAAAATTTTTTATTGGGTAAAATTTCAACCCAAATAAAATTCAAAAATTAAGGTTCAATGAAAAATCATAACAAACAATAAAGCATGTTGGTTTATAAGTCTAAGACATAAAAAAAAAACGGAAAAATCGTAAAATTGCGAATTGCGAATTTTTCGTTGCGCAAAAAAAGTGGCGTTCTAAGTTCAGAGATTTTTGAAGTCCTCCAGAAAATTTAATCGCAATTGGGGTATCGGTTTGCCGGGAAATTTTGTTCACAGACACCAAAAATACAAAAAAAAAAAAAAGAAAGAAAGAAAAAAAAACATTCCGGATTTTTTCCCCCAGTGTAGGAATGGAAAAACTTCGCTTTGCTCATCCAAAAATAAAAAAGTTGGGGGGAACCGCCCCTCTGACCCCAGGGGCCCAAAAATTCTTTGAAGCAAGGGCCCAAATGCAAGTTTTTGTTAGCCCAAAAACGATTTTTACGTGGAACCAAATAACCATTTTGGGGGTGGGCAAAAATGAACTTTTTGGGTTTTTTTTTTTTTCCCCTTAAAATACGTGGGGGGGGCATTTCGGGGGCTAGTTAAATTCCCAAACCCCCATTAAAAGTTATAATTTTCTTTTCAAAATAAAAGCTTTTTGGTCTCTATCACAAGGGTTTGGTATGCATCCAGGGGGGGTATTTAGTTTGATTAATTTTTGTTTCTTTACATTTTTTTTTTTTGTAGCTTTAAACTTTTTTTATAAATTCCAAAATCTTTTAAATTTGTGCCCGATGTTCACTATAATATAATTTTTCAATTTTTTTTCGGTCCCTTGAAATCCCCACATTTTTAAAAAAATGAAGGTTCGGAGGTAATCCCTTTTTTTTTTTTAGAATTAAACCCAAAATATTTTTAAAAGGTGAAAAAACCCTTGAATTTTTCCCCCCCTTCCAAAAAAAATGACCTTAAAAATATTTTTAAAAAGTTTTTTTAAAAAACCCGATTTTTTGTGAAAAGTTTTGAAAAAAATAAATAAACTGAACATTTTACCCCTTTGGAAGTTGCAAAAGGTAAATTACTTAGTAATTTAAAAACAATAGGCCATAATTTCCCCCTTCGGAAAGGCCAAAAAAAATTTTAACAACCGTTTTTTGCAAAAAATAGGCCCCAATTTTTTTTTGACCAGAGCTAAATTTTTTGGGGGTCAGTGAAATTGAAGTCTTCGCTTCTCATCCTACAAGAAAGTACGGAGCAAACCTTACCGTTGGCGTTACTGATCCTCGCTTGGTGCTGGGTGTCGGGTCCATGGATATTGTAACCTCGTGGTGTTACTCGCTCGTCGTTAGCCTGCGGTCACTTGAGAGAAACGTGACACGCGCACAGACGGACGTACAATACAGTTGTATACGAATCAGAATATATAGGAGAGCTTTGCTTTTTAAATCAAATAGTTGTTTGATAAAACTTCCTCAAATATTATAATAGATATGGCAATTTACTACTGTTTGTATGAATAGCTTGAGCTCAGAGAGACTGCCACCTTCAAGTACGGTACCCAAACTAAAAGCACAATAAACACTTACACAAATGACTTGTTGCGGGTCAATGTCACTGATAAACAATTCACGCGAACATCCTGAACACAACATGTATTATCTTATTCGTGTGCAGGCTTATCTTATGTGCTCCGACTCACAAGCTTGAACACACTTTAGTCGACATCGAATAAGGCTATGTGCGTGCTAGTACGTAAAGCATTCAGCTCCAACGAAATAATGCAGATGCTTTCGTTACAACTTACAAGTGGTAGTGATTATGGGCGTCCATAGGATTTTTCGTAAGGGGAGGCTACTATAACACTAGGGGCCTCAGCCAAGGCCGTCTCTATATATCGCTTCGCTCTACCCTCACGATGGCCTCGCCTCAGCCGCCAGAGGTAAATAAATTTGCGAGTTATTTTATCCTTACGTCTTTTACAGCGATCTGAGGTATTTTGAAAGAAAAGATGAAGTCACCTAGACATAAAAAATATATTATATATTGTTGCCATTTTTTGTCTTCAGATAATTTTTATTTGAGTTTTAAAAAAATACCAATTTTGGTTCGCAATGTTTTATCCTCAAGGCGGATTTTACAGAGATTTGATGGAAAGATAAAATGCCCTTGACGTAAATAATTGTCATCTTTTGACTACTTTGACTTGACTAAATAAAATTAAAACTCGTCACGTTGCAAGGGCGGCAACTGCCACCTTGCCCCCCCCCCCCTGTGGACGCCCATGCACTGCAGGGTAGGGGTAATGAATGCTCGATAAAAGAAATTTCCCATTTTGAAAGAGAAATATCTTTTACAACACAAGCAAACATTATCTGTGCTTTAGAAGATTCCTCCGTGTTCCCGGTCTAAGCTGAGCTACCGTAGATAGAGTTGACAAAGTTTTTATGTTGGGAAAACAATTTAGAGCTATCTGCATTCTTTCGTTGAAAGTACTATATTATAAAACAAGCATCGGTACGGAAGTACCCAAAAGAGTGAGCGAAGCTATAAAACAACAGATCGTCGTAGAAGAATTATAAAAACGAAATAATACGTTTCTCTTCATTGTTCAATTTCAAATCTCATTGGTGGTGGAGGTATATTGGTGGTATAGATATTCTTACTAGAAAGCTTCGCAAACGCTTTTTCAGGCGCGTTGTTGGATGAGCGTAATATTTTTTAAACGATAAAAGCGTAAAATTGCGATTTTCATGAGAAATAGTTTTTCGATTGTTACGCTCAAATTTCACACTAATATATTAATTCTTAATATTAAGGTTCTGTGAAAAAAGCATTACAATCGGATAAAGTATGTAGGTGTTACAAGTCAAAGAAAGTTTTAAAAATCGAAAAAATCGTAAAATTCCAATTTTCATGGGAAATAATTTTTCGATTGCGCTAAAATTTCACACGAATATATTAATTCATAAAATTAAGGTTCAATGAAAAAATCACAACAATCAGATAAAGCATGTAGGTGTTATAAGTCTAAGACATAAAAAAAAACGGAAAAAATCGTAAAATTGCGAATTGCGAATTTTTCGATTGCGCTCAAAAACTTGGCAGTTCTAAGTTCAGAGATTTCGAAGTCCTCCAGAAAATTTAATCGCAATTGGAGTATCGGTTTAGCCGGAATTGTGTTCACAGACACACAAAAATACAAAAAAAAGAAAGAAAGAAAGAAAAAAACACATTCCGGATTTTTTTCTCCAGTGTAGTGAAATGGAATCTTCGCTTCGCTCATCCAATAATAAATAAAGTTGGGGTGAACCGCCCCTCTGACCCCTAGGGTCACCAAAACATTCTTTGCAATGACAAGGCCAAACTGCAAGTCAATCGAAAGTTCATGCACACGGTTTTTATCGTGGAACGCTACAATACACGCATTGTCGGACGGATGGAAGGACAGAAAAGTGATACTTATGGGTTAGCTTTGCTCCTTAAAATGTACACAGTAAAGGGATTGCATTTCGGAAGGTCGTCAGTTCAATACTGTCCACAGCCAATTCTGACTTTCAATAAGTTAATAAGATTTTCTTAGTCAAAAAGTAAATGCTGATATTGAGATCAGTCTATCACATATGCGTTGTCTGTCGGCTCCATGCTATGGCACAGGGAGAAGGTATTGTGAGTTATAGCAATACTAATTTCATGGATTTCTTTACATTTTTATTGTTTTTTGTAGTCTATTAAGACTTTTGTTTATAATTCAAAACATCTTTCCTCAAATCGATGCTAGACTGTTGACACTATAACCTGCAGTAATTTGCTCGAATCCTTTAGTATTCGCAGTCCTGATGAAATCCCCACATTATTAAAAATAATGAACTGGATTCAAGGAGGTGAAGTGCCCTGGTTTCAGTTTTAGATATCTACCTACATAGTTAATGAAGAATGAAAAGTTGTCCCTTGGCAGATACATCCCATCCCAATCCCATACGAAAATATGTACCTTAAACATATTTTAAATTGTTTTGAATGCAAACCTGATTTTTGTGTCAATAGTTTTGCCAATAAAAAATGACAAATAAACGTGTAAGCATTTACTGCAGATTTGGCTATAGTACTGCGATTTGGTGAGGAATGTATCTTGATGATAATTTATTTAAAACAATAGGACCATAATAAACCCCTGTCGGAAAGTTGACACAAAAGACTAATTATTAAACATACCGTTATTAAAGAAAACAAGTAGGCCTAATGTACTCCTTTTGACCATACTTCGAAGCCTCAGCTTGAATACTTATCAACCCTGTAGACTTCTCGTCCTGACAATATGGCAATTTTAGTTTTTTTGAAACCATTTAATCGATAACCTTTTGTTGCGCGCCTACCGTTAAGTGCATGACCTGTCAAAGTGGCAACCAGGCTCACCACATGTGGGATTTTATTTCCACAAAAAGCTCAGGGGAAGTTGAAAAGCTTTCGACTAAATGAGCGTCCTTGTGCTGTACGAGCTCAGGGTCATACGAACATATCACAGCATCGACCGATAGGGGTATAGCTCTTTGTTCACTCTCGAAAACATACGTCGAAACGATTCCAACCATAGGCAATCCAAACTGAAGGTTCTGCAAGATTTTATTTTCTTTCCACTTCCTAAGGCCCCTTTTATTATTATCAGCGTTCGAATGGTTGGATATAATATATCATTACCAAACTTTGCATGAATGTTAATAGAGTTCCTTTATTGGATGAGCGTAGCGAGCGAAGCGAAGATTCCATTTCGCTACACTGGAGAAAAAAATCCGGAATGTTTTTTTTCTTTTTTTAAAATGTATTTTTGTGTGTCTGTTAGCACGATTCCGGCTAAACCAATACTCCAATTGCGATGAAATTTTGTGGAGGCCTTCGAAATCTTTGAACTTAGAACTGCCACGTTTTTGAGCGCAATCAAAAATTTTTTTCTTATGAAAATCGCAATTTTACGATTTTTTTCGATTTTTAATTATTACTTCGACTTATAACACCTACATGCTTTATCCGATTGTAATGATTTTTTCACAGAATCTTTATTTTATGAATTTATACATTCGAGTGAAATTTGAGCGTTATAAAAAAAATATTGCTCATGAAAATTGCAATTTCACGATTTTTTTTATTTTTAAAATTTCTTCGACTTATTACACCTACATGCTTTATTTAATTGTTATGATTTTTTCACACAATCTTAATTTTATAAACATATATATATATTCGTGTGAAATTTGAGCGTAATCGAAAAATTATTTCTCGTGAAAATCGCAATTTTACGCTTTTTTCGTATTTAAAAAATTACGCTCATCCAACAACGCGCCTGAAAAAGCGTTTGCGAAGCTTCCTAGTATTGATATCCACACTTGGTTGCCAAGAATTAGCCTAAAAATTCAATGCGAGAGGAAGTTCCAAGTCCAAAACGTAAACTAGGAAAACGCTCAAGTCCCGCCGCGTTGATGGATGAGCTTTTAAAGGTTTTTAGTTTGCGTGGGATATCTTGACTTTTGCAAGTGCTTTGTTTTTATGCCTACGCATTGTAGGTGATTGTTGTCAAGTTTCTATTGTTACCTGTCAATTGGTATTATTTACCGTAAAAACTTGTATTAAAAGCTTTATTTCTATGGATTCTGGCTAACTTTTTTAACGTTTTCTTTCAAAAGATACTACATCACCATAACCTTAATGTCCATGTATAATGTGAACGTTGTAGCCCCACCCGTTTGGTCAGAATTGGCCCAAATGGCACGAAAATGTCGCACAAAAAATAAAAAAAACTTATATTAAAAGCCTTATTTCTATAGATTCTGGCTAACTTTTTCAAACTTTTTCTTTCAAAAAGCAATACATCACTATTACCTTAGTGTCCATGTGAAATATGAACGTTCTAGCCCCACCCGTTTGGTCAGAATCGGCCCAAATGTCACGAAAATATCGCACTAAAATTCGAAAAAAATCGTAAAAGTACGATATTCATGAGAAATATTTCTTCGATTGTACCCAAAATTGTAGCAAGTCTAAGTTCAGAGATTTCGAAGGTCCCCTCCAATTTTCATCAAGATCAAATATGCCATTTGCCCGGTAGAGAGCGAACACAAACAGACAGAAAAACAAACAAAAAAACAAACAAACAAACAAAAAAACAAAAAACAAACAAACAAAAAAACATCCGAGCTAAATTTTTTTGGGGGGTCGGTGAAATTGAAGTCTTCGTTTCGCTCATCCAAAAACGACAATAAAAAATATGGATTTCAATTCTAGAAATTCCACCAAGGACCACCACCCATTGGATGAGCGTAGCGAGCGAAGCGAAAACTTCAATTTCACAGACCCCTTAAAAAATTTAGCTCCAATGTTTTTTTGTTTTTTTGTTTTTTGTTTTTTTTTTGTTTTTGTTTGTTTGTTTTTGGTCTGTTTGTTCGCACGATTCCGGGCAAACGGCATAAGCGATCTTGATGAAAATTATAGGGGACCTTCGAAATCTCTGAACTTAGACGTGCCACGTTTAAGGGTACAATCGAAGAAATATTTCTCATGAATATCGTACCTTAACGATTTTTTACGATTTTAAGTGTGATATTTTAGTCACATTTGGGCCGATTCTGACCAAACGGGTGGGGCTAAAACGTTCATATTTCACATGGACATTAAGGTTATTGTGATGTAGTACCTTTTGAAAGAAAAAGTTGAATAAGGTAACCAGAACCCATAAAATAAAGTTACTTTTACGATTTTTTCGATATTTAGTGCGAATTTTCGTGACATTTGGCCGATTCTGACAAACGGTTGCGGCTACAAACGTTCATATTTCACATGAACATTAAGGTTATGGTGATGTAGTACCTTTTGAAAGATAAAGTTTGAACAAAGTTAGACAGAATCCATAGAATAAAGGTTTTGATATGAGTTTTTTGAGTTTATAATCACAATTATCAAGTAACATTGAAACTCGAAAACAATCACCTGCAATGCATTCACAAAGAACTTGCAAGGAAAAGTGGTCCCACTCAAACTAAAAACTTACAAAAACGCTCATCCAACAACGCGGCGGGACTTAAGCGTTTTCCTCGTCTTACGATAAACCCAAAATAACGTGCGCGTTTACATTGATACAAACGTTGATATCCAGTTTGAAAATTTGCGTGAAAAATCTGTTTACTTTGAATAAATTCCCAAAGTTCACCCAAACTAATTAAATAATGGAGGTTTCACGATGTTTTAATTCAAAACCGATGAATTAATCAAAATATAGGTACGCGTACTGGATGTCATAGATTAGTTCTTTCTCAATCGTGACGGAGGAAGCTAAATTAACTGCATTCTGAGGTGCTGAGTTGTAAAAATGTTGTAAATAAATACTGAATTAAGCTAATTTATGAGGGGTATTTTACCCTAGAAATAAAACGCAATAGAAGTATAAAACAGAAGTGTCATTGACATTCCCCGAATGTCCGCTGGGTGATTCAGTGAACGTTGGGCGTCATACAAACGTCGTCGTACAAACGAGAAGAAATACCTAGTTTAGTTCCGGTATTAAAGTTACTCTGTACCATCTGTACTAAGTAGTACTGAGTGTACTTGAATTCAAGTGGAGTCAATTGAAAATGTAAAGATAACGATGAAGTATGCTTACATATTATGCAACACAAAATGAGATAGCAAAATAGAGAATATGTCGTCGAAGTTGGAATGGCTTTTGGCAGTTTCTGTAAGCAATGACGCACTAGTGTCGAAGAAGCGAGAAATGTGTTGAACAGGAGTGTATGTTGGGGTGACAAATCATTTAACGATTGAATAATTAATTAATGAAATTAATAAAATTAGTAATTTGTCACCTCAGACTCAAATGTTTCTTTTGTAACATGTAGGACACACATTCCTCTCTTCCAAAACACATGATAAACCATTGTTACACATTACACATTTCTGTACTCTTCTTCAACCTCCAACAAAAATTCACTTTCCTCTTGGTTTTGTTAATGTATTTGTATTTTATATTTCATATTGTTTATATTGTTGTAACTCCTATGACTTTTGTATAATATAAGTGAAATACACCGAACTAAATATATGGTGTAGAAGGTATACTCTCAAATCATTTACAATCGATAACATGTTTATATTTTTTTTCATAAACATTATAATTAGGCTAATTGAATCAAAGAATGCGTAGGAGCCAACAAGGAAGAAATTACAAAAAGTTCACCATAACTTAATTAGCTCAAAAATTATTTTTTACCACATGATCTTTAGCACAATACTACTCTTAAATGACAGCTTAAAAAATTATATCTTGTAACTGTGAATTAACACGAATTTTTCATTTTTTTTAAAATCCAGAAATTTGCGAAATGTGGTGATTTAGGAAATTTCTTAAATCGGCCTTAACCCGCTTCCTTTTTGGTCCACATAGATACTAGAGCATAGTATTAATCTAAAATGCCCATTTTTTACATCGTGTCTTGAAACTGTGCCCAAATATACCCTCAAACACGCAAAAATATGCATTCCAGAATCATACCCCATCTTGGTAATCAGCATATTTTGACCGTACAACTTGCACAAATTACAAACAGAAAAGGCTGTAGAGTACGTCAATAATGGCCGATATTTTTTTGGATCAAAATCTTCCAAGGTCACGGGGTATAAAGATCGTCCCGTCTTTTTCGTTTCTTATGGAAGATTTTTGCCAATGGGACCTAGCTCGAAAAATGTCATGTTTGACAATTTTTTAGGAGGTCATGGTGGTCCAATAATTTTTCTGTTAATTGTTAAATTCATTACTAGTTAGCCTGAATGAAATATATTTTTTGAGTTTAGCGGTTAAATACCCCTTTAACATCAATATTATTGAAAGCGTAATATCATTGAGTATATTATGTGCTTTACTCAATGTTAATATAGTATAACTAAAAACAATCAAATTAATAATTATTACAAAATCAGAAACTAAAATACGTTCACACATTCAGTTCACGTGGGGCGTAAAACAATACACAAAAGCTAACGCACCAATATCTAAACAAGCAACCTAGAAATAAAGCCCAATGCAACCAAGTTTCTTAAAATAACTGTCTTTGTAACGCTTTACCAAACATCTAAACACAAAATTTAAAAAAATCTTGCACGTCATACACGATATAAGACACAAGGCCGGCAAAAAATAACACACACAACACATGTTACTTATGGTTTTGTATCAAATTATAACACTAACGTAAAATAAAATGTAAGCACACCGTAATGCACATGGCATCTAATAAAATAATAATTATAATGACGTAGACCAATGATTGTAAAAGTATGCCCCAATTGGGAATTGAACCCTTCTATCGGGGTTCGGGGCCACAAGACTAACTATAACAAAACTATTTTGTTGTTGTTCTACTTCACATAGAAGACTCCCATTGTTACAATTAGAATGTGTTAACCTTTAATAGAGAACTTAAAAAATTGAAAAGTATGCATGATTCTTTTCACACTATTCATTTAGATTTTATTCGTTGATTTGCGCATGCATCAAAGCTATGCAATATCAAGAGGTTTTATTCAAGTAAGCGGTTAGTGGAGAAATCTGTGATAAAAATACCAAGATTTGTAAATATTTGGTGGAGGCGCCGGGTAGGACCAACATTTTTCTTCTTGAATTGTTCGATACTGCTTTATTAGTCTCATGTGCTATATAGAACCGGAAACTTGAAGGCACTATTTGCTCACGTAGATTGTGAAGGAAATAAAGTAAGCACAGCACTCTATGGATGTACACACTTCGTCTTTCGAGAGCCTCTATTACGAGCCGTGAATTGTTGTAATAGAAACACCGAGTAAACTGCAGTGCTTATAAAGTACAAAATTGTAGAACCTTGTGCATATTGCTGGAACTACAAGCTCCATAAATAAAATTCAACCTTTGTAATTAGTAACAGAAATTAAAGAATTATAACTCGAAAAATAACAATTTCCATATTCTCCCCGGAAGTCGGAGGTTTAATAATATGGGAATCATTGGACGCAAATAAAAGTTGTTTCCCCTATTACTTACCTGGTTATTTTCTAGTTTCAATACAACATAAATCAAAAGTAAAATAGTTTAGCAACGACAGAAGCCATATTGAATAACAAGCAAAGTGCATAGGAGTTGTTTGTAGGGGTAACGTATAGGTCTCTGGTTGACCCTTGATTTAGTGTGCAGATAAATCATGGCCTGCAATAACAACGGCTTGACTCGACTCTTAGGAGGAAATAAGTACTCCTCTCGTAAGCAAGAAAACTTTTGAGAGAGAGAGAGAGAGAAATAGGGGGTGATATAAACGTTACGATATTCTCAAAACGTATTACGGTTAAATATACCAAGAAGCTTTCACTGTTACTTTCTAAGGTTTTGGGCGCTTTCAACTTCTCGTTAAGCTTCCCTTTGTTGTATTAACTTATGAGTTATCACCTCTATTGTGGTTGTTCAGACCCATTATGAGGAAATAGCTAAGAAGTGTAGGGAAAGACTTACAGATGTAATGTATATTTTAATATGTCCATCACTGCTTTGATCTTTACTTTTGTGAAATAGAAACATTACAAGAGATAAGTATTAGGAGTATTTGCCCTTGGGAATTCAGAAATATGTTTGTATAGGTGGAACCAGTTAAGGTGGCGGTCGCCGAGGGATCGCAGCACTGTCGCCCACGCACTATGGCCACAGGATCGGCAAAGAGTAGCCCTACACAAAATAACTGTCTCCAAAACTGCTTTCGAAGAAAAACACGACTATTTTAAAGCCAAGTCTTGCCCAATATATCCTAAAAATAAAGTATTTATGAAGTGTACGAATAAAATCATGACATTTTGATGCTCCTAAACATTGACATCACATCTGGCGAGGCTGGCATTATAAACAGCTGGAACTTTGGACACAGGATTACCAACAAGGCAAAAAACACATTCGTAATCGTGATGACTTAAAATCATTATTTTATTAAAATACAGACTCTGTAGGACGAACTACTTTATTCACAGCTTATAAAATGTTGATATATGTGATAATATATCACGATAACATGACCAAATACGGTAGGCCCTACCTAATGTCAGTTGTGTGTAAATTGTCAACGTTGGCGTGCGTGCTCTCGCTTGACCTTGACGTCCGCCAGATTATCTGGTTCCACCTATATCGTTGCACTGTTAGAAAAAAAGTTTATTTGTTTTGCGAACAGACATCATACATGACCGGTTGAAATTAGAAATATCAAAGCATATGAAAATAATAATGGGGCCTAGTATGAACGTGTTAGTATTTATTTACTAGGAAACGCTCAGTTGGACGCGTTGATAAGCGAGCACGTGCTATAGCTAGACCCGAATTGCACAATTTTTAAATTTTTAAATTTGCGACGTTCGCTGTCCACAGGGCCATGTTTCCAATATTATTTATGTGGATAAAATCCACCGCCATCTAGAGGACCTTGACTCCTTGGGAAAACTATTTAAACTCTTTGGTGACAAATAATACACTGCTTCCTCGAAAGTATTTTGATTACTTCTAGGTGGCAGTGCATTAGAAACTTCGCGCGTCTTTTCGTTGCCATGGTAACGGTACTTTGTTATAATGTAATTTCCATCTACACTACTTATCGGATCAAAATAAAATTAACATATTCGTGACCGGACGGACATTCTAAATGATTTGGCCATCTCAGATTTTGTCTCCGT
The DNA here is from genome assembly GCA_024449915.1 of Sweltsa coloradensis. Lineage (NCBI taxonomy): Eukaryota > Metazoa > Arthropoda > Insecta > Plecoptera > Chloroperlidae > Sweltsa > Sweltsa coloradensis. The sequence goes on from JAMZAV010002987.1 coordinate 129,507, forward strand.
TTAGTTTGAAAAAAAAAACTTTCGATTAACTTTAATGTAACTTTTTAACTTTTTGAACGATTTTGCACAAAACTAATGGCATTCAATCGAGAACGAAGCTTGCGGATGGTCAAAATTTCAACTCGATCCGAGCCTCCGTTCGAACGTTATGGCGAGACATACAAACAAAAAAACAAACAAACAAAAAAAAACAAAACAAAACCAGTGACTATTTTTTCCGGCAGAGTCAAATGGAAACGCTCGCTTCGCTCGCTTAATTACAAGTAGATACTTACTGACCAGGAAGTAATTCACATATTCATGTTCCTTTAAACGTGAGTGGTTTTTCCAGTCGTTTTTAGACTTTAGCGAGTAATAAGACGTTGTCTTTACAACATTATCATTGCGTTGTTGACATTTTAACGTTCCTAACCATGTAGTAATAATTATCCAATATTTTCTTTTTGATGCTAGTTTAGAACGAACAATGCATTATTGATGTAAATGCGATGTTACAAAAAAACGTGCAATATTTATAATGACAGATTGCTTGTTTACTAATGTGAATCCCACCTTAAAGTTCAAGTGTAAACGTTTACAAAAGTACGCATACACTTCTAAAATACGACATAAGAAATTTCACTCTTCTGTTTCTTGATTTCAGCATTTGTTTTTAAGTATAAAGAAACTTTGTGCCTCACACGTTGCTGAGCTGATGTAAACTTGGTTGGTTAGCTCATTCAGTGGAATTGTTCACTGTAATGGACATCAACTTTCAAAATTTATATCCGGGTAAAAGATAGTTTTTTCAATTTGACCCCAATTTTTTTCCCGTGCATTAAAAATAAATACTTTTTTCCCCATCCCGATTGGACAAAAAGTGCCTTTTTTTAGAGAAAACTGAAAATACACATCTGCAAAAAACAGCTAAAAACGAGAAAATTTTGGTTTGTCCCGGAAATTTGATATATCTCTAGTATTGCAGGTATTTGAGGTACACAAAATCCAAAATATGCAAAAAAAAAAATACAGAACAAAATCTTGTTTTAGAAATGCACTTATAACTAACATGTTTATCTTAAATGAAGTTTTAATTCTAAATCCAAACTTTCCTGAAATTCCTTAAAAAACACGAAAAAAATATTTGAAAAACACTAAAAATCTCAGAGAAAAATTAGAATTTTGAATTTATAGCTTAAAATAACTTAATTTTGGCCAATTTAATTCTCCACCTAATGGGATAGATTAGATTCTGCTTGCATTCTATGATGTGTGCTCACAACAAAGTTTCTGAGATACCAAATATACAGGCGCGTAGGAACTCCTTTTCGAGTGGGGGGGAACAACAAATCTGCTGCTAAGCACGGGGGGTTTTGTGTTTGGTGCGTTCTAGAAAAAAATCGTGGGCTGAATGCATTACCAAATTAATGTATTTTTTGTACAGGAAAAACTATAAAACTATAAATAAAATTGGAATAGTTAAGAGAGACCATGCATGCTACAACCATTGAATATGCATAGGCTTATCATTGATCACGTCCAACAATAATAGGCTCGGCTCCATAGATACCAAACAGCTTAAGTTCGGGGTTAAGTGATAGAGGCGTGAATTTTGGATCATTTACTCAGAAAACGTGCTTAGTAATTTGCCAGGTGGTCCCAATCGATTTTTGCCCCAGTTCAGGGGTGACCATGGTGCAAAGTTAGGGGTTGACATTATTTTCAAATGGACTAGGGGTGAGCCTAATAGAAGTTAAAGTGTGGTATTTAAACATTTTGTTTAAGTATTTATTCAATTTAATTATTTTAATCTAAAAAATGTTTAATTTTTAACAGGGGTGTCCAGAATTGTTATTTCGAAAATTCGTTCAAAATGCTAGTACCTAAGTAGGCCTATAGCTTGTGATGATTCATCTTTCGGGGATAAGTGATAGAAGCGTGAATTTTGGATCATTTACTCAGAAAAATGCAATGAGTCATTTGCCCGTGGGTCCGCATCGAAAAATGTTCCCGTTCAGGGGTGACCATGGTGCAAAGTTAGGGGTAGACATTATTTTCAAATAGACTAGGGGTGAGCCTTATAGAAGTAAAAGGGTGGTATTTAGACATTTTGGTTAAATATTAATTTAATTAATTATTTAAACCCAAAAATGTATTATTTATAACAGGGGTGTCCAAAATTGTTACATATGCCCTTATTTCTAAAATACGTTTTAAAATGCTAGGAAGCATAGCTTGTGATGACTCATTTGAAAGGAATTTAAACACTGAACACGAATTTCATACAAAATCAAAAGTCAAGGTCACCGGGGTCAATCAGGATAACGACCTTTGAAATTATTATTTATTATTTTGTTGTCCAATCACCACGAACAGACCATATAAAAGTGTTTATGTTGAAACTTTTTTCCTTAATTGTCCGTCCAGGATAATATATGTACTTAAAAATATCAATTCTATATTCAGGGTTGTACAAAATTACTTTCTGGGTCGTGAGTGCAAAGGGGAGTGCAATTTGTAAGCTAAGGTATGCTACTGACTAAGTTTACTATCTACTGAAACCGTATGATTGTGTGTATTGTTACACCTCCCTTGCCCAACGCCGTACTTTCAGTTAATATTATTAATTAATTTCTACACGTAAGTGAAAAGCATTACCGTGACCAACTTATGATTAGCTTCAAAATGAGTGGTCACAACCTATGGTGGCGCAATTAACAGTATATTGGAAAACTCACGACCCAGAAAGTAATTTTGTACAACCCTGAATATAGAATTGATCTTTTTATGTACATATATTATCCTGGACGAACGATTAAGGTAAAAAGTATCAACATTAACACTTTTATATGGTCTGTTTATGGTGATTGGACAACAAAATAATAAATAAATTTCAAAGGTCGTGACCCTGATTGACCCCGGTGACCTTGACTTTTGATTATGTATGAAATTCGTGTTCAGTGTTTAAATTCCTTTCAAATGAGTCATCACAAGCTATGCTTCCTAGCATTTTGAACGTATTTTAGAAATAAGGGCAAATGTAACAATTTTGGACACCCCTGTTTAAAATAATAATTTTTTTAGATTTAAATAATTAAATTGAATTAATATTTAACCAAAATGTTTAAATACCACCCTTTTACTTCTATAAGGCTCACCCCTAGTCTATTTGAAAATAATGTCTACCCCTAACTTTGCACCATGGTCACCCCTGAACGGGAACATTTTTCGATGCGGACCCACGGGCAAATGACTCATTGCATTTTTCTGAGTAAATGATCCAAAATTCACGCTTCTATCACTTATCCCCGAAAGATGAATCATCACAAGCTATAGGCCTATTAGGTACTAGCATTTTGAACGAATTTTCGAAATAACAATTCTGGACACCCCTGTTAAAAATAATACATTTTTTAGATTTAAATAATTAAATTGAATAAATATTTAAACAAAATGTTTAAATACCACACTTTTACTTCTATAAGGCTCACCCCTAGTCCATTTGAAAATAATGTCAACCCCTAACTTTGCACCATGGTCACCCCTGAACGGGGGCAAAAATCGATTGAGACCACCTGGCAAATTACTCAGCACGTTTTTCTGAGTAAATGATCCAAAATTCACGCCTCTATCACTAAACCCCGAATGGTTTGTCTTAGCAACCACGCTAAATAGGATTGTCGAAATTGTTGGTCATTACTCTTAAGGAGGTATGTCATAACTTAAACTAACCAGCCACAAACAAGTCTTCGTTAAACACACCCCAGCACCCCAGTATACGGACTGCACTGCAATACCGTGTCACAACATCCCGACGCTACCTATGCCAATTATAATGTATTTTTTACTCATTCACAAAAACAAAAGAATCACAGTGGGAAATTCAAAATTGAAAATTTGTTATTCAGAATTTGTTTCCGTGCGTATTTACGGCGAGACTGAATTTCTAAGATTCTGAAGTGGGGGGGTCACGGTAAAAAGTGGGGGGGGGAATTCCCCCCATTCCCCCCCCCCTTCCTACGCGCCTGCAAATATAAAATATGTAAGAATTAAACTCCACAGCTACAAGGATTCATATTTCACCAGTAATTCCAAGCTAGATAAAGTAAAGCAGCCAACACAACAGCGATTAAATTAGTTGATTGTTCATCTCAGGGGGTAGCGCGTGAAAACAAACGTGAAACAAACCACACGTATTAAATTCCCTTAAACTCACATTCCGTTGCAATTAAACGAAAACAGTCCTCAACAGATTTATGTAAACGAGCGCCGTGTCGTGCGGACGAAACGTTTTAGTGTTTCGGAGGCATCGTGTCCAAAGTTGTGCACGCGTTGGTAACCGCACCCCCCCTCCCCCCACCCAGCATAACTTGCGAAACTGTGTTACTCTCCGCACCAGATGGCAGCCCAAATACAATTATAATTTATAAATATTCAAAACCAAGCTTATGTAGAGATGCCCAGGAGCGCAACGTTACAGTTTCAATCTCATACGGAAACCGTGTTGAGTGGATGGAAATTGAAACGGATACAAGCCAACGGTTTAACATGCTGATAATGCGAGTAGCCGTTGGCCTGATAATGAAATAAAGTTAACCGGCGGCTGTTCTAGCAAGAAGTTCAAGGGGTTAATGTATTGATCAGTTAGGATTCTCGCTATCGCAGGTAGGGTTGAAAGCTATGGCTAGTGAAATCGAAGCTGTTTACCATCTTAGGGAGGACATTAGAGTTATTAACACATCGTGCGGTATTGGAAACGTAGTACGTATAGATAGATGTTTTTGAGAGGGGTATAACGAGAATGACCGTGGTAGCGCTTTCATTATCAAATTTTGCATTTTCGAAAGTTTGCTCAAAGCTAGAGCTTTGTGAATTCTTGTTTCCTTCTGGTTAGGTTAGGGGTTTCTGTAATAAATAGTTTATTAACCAATTCGTTTCGGACAGATCTCCCTGTTTATTATCAGGTAACAATATATTGTATGTTTATTGTATATTATAGGATTCATCCCCCGATGGAGATTTTAATTTCAGTCAAGAATACACAGTCTACAGGAACAATTTGAACATATTTTTAGGAAAAAGTCAGAACAGAAATTTAGGGCCACACACCATTTTTGTAAGTTTTTGGTCTCCTCTACGGTGAAGAATTTAAACACTGTTTTATTTTTCTTCAATATGGTTGTATCAGATTTCTCAGTTCGTATTTATTTTGTGGATGGACAGACAATAACAATACCAGATTATTTTTGAAAAAAGTAGATGCTTTTGCTGAGTATGAATACAGAATGTGAAGCTGAGAAATATAACCAACTAAATTATGGTTTAAGACAGTGTGACAAAGTTTAAGGTTATGGCAGTAGTATCGGTAGTATGGTAGATTAAAAACTTGAAAGTGGATCATCGAGTAGCCTTGATCGGCGAAAAACCTACCTATATATTATCAAGGTCCCCTGTAGTTGAGAGGTGGAACGATCTAGACTAGATTCTAGCGGACCTTGGCCTTTATTGCTTCCAAACGCAAGTGTACACCGAGGAAAGTAAACAAATCAACGTTCTGCTAATATTATGGTAACTAAGAGTAAATCAACATGATATGTACTAGAAATGCAATAGTTCACTCGTGCAGTAAATGTTGCGTTCATCATTGCCATTTAGCTATTGGTACCACAGATGTTTGTAAAGGTTTGTAGTGTGTTGTATTGAACTTTGACTAAATTAAATTGTCTGTTTGATACGATATTCCTCCTCTGTTTGATGATAAATCACGGAGCTGTATTTGATACGACTGCAATCGAAAACACTAAATTAGGCCCGACTATCATTTACGTTTTATGTTTTGACACTTGAAATAATCATTAATTTAGTTTATGGGCGCCTAATTGTCGTTTGATTTGATGCGTGTTTGTTCACGGCTTCATAATTCATTGATTTACACAACTAAAGTGATTGAAGATGTATATTGTACGCCCGTTTATCCACCAACTACGCAAACTTGTTTTTCCTCTACAAGGATAACATGCGTTTTTAGCAAGTTCCTGTTCGATTGGCTGACTGACTCACCACAGATTGCAATTTTGGGCAGTTGTGAAAAAAGAAGAAATGAAGGGCTTGACTGAAAAAAGAAGAAATGAAGGGCTTGACAGTAACGCTTTTCTAAAATTTGTTTTCAAATAATAATAATAAAACAAATGATTTATACGACTTTTGATTTTGTTAGAAAGTCCGAATTCGTCCATATTCGTGACGTTTTCTAATCTCTGCCTGTAAGGCTCTGTAGTTGACTGAGTAATATAATTTTTGAAAATATCTGTTCAGTTTTCATAGTGATCACAGTTTCAAGGGAAATGGTTATAATAATTGAATATAGAAGGGATATTGGCGTGAGTGTGTAAACATTCAACGGTGAAACCCCGCGTTTCGTTTGTCGAGGATTACGTCAGTTGAAGATCTGGCCCCAAGTCAAGTTTCACCATCTTCATCTGGAATCGATTCACTTATCCTAGTCCCGAGACAAGCTCTTTGCACTAACTTAAGATCTCTGACTTGAAACTTTCCAGCTGTAGAAGTTAGGGGAGAAACTTTTTAACTCGGAGGAGGATTACCTTGAATTAAGCGTAGAAATTAATTTAATTAAATCTTCAAAAGATAAACAATATCTTGAGCCTGAAGTATGCCGTGTGCGTTGGCGCTACGCATAACCTATACGGACAAAGTACAGGACCTATACTTTCATTGCTTTAAAAAAAATAGCACAGCTGTCGACTGTTGTTCAGAGGGACCACCTTTCAAGTACAGCCGGGGTCATATATAAATCAAGAGGTCTGAAAGATACCTCTTTCACCGACATCTCGTGGTCAACTCTTGGTGTCATTATTTATATCGCCCTGTGAACTGCATTATCGACGTAAATAAGAAACATGGCTGCTAAAAATGTCAAAGGAAAATTCTCTAGTCACCAGAGAAACTATCAAGCCTAGATGAAATATAATATGGAACGTAAAGAGAGCATTATATATCGATACCTTGGCTTGGCATAGCATTAAGACTATGCCTTAGTTCTTATATTTGCCTTAGTTTCTAATTAATTTTGAATAATTCTATCTTGGCTGTCAAGTCTTATTTGCAAACCACCAAAGTTTGTTTTATGCTTTTGTTTTGATAAAATTTTATTTCACTTCTGACTGCCTTCTAGATATTGACTATTTTGTGACCAAGAGTCTTTTAAAGCCTCCTAAATAATATAATAACATCAAATAGCTAGGGAACTTCCATCGATCGATAATGCAGTTCACAGGGCGATATAAGTAATGGCACCAAGAGTTGACCACGAGATGTCGGTGAAAGAGGTATCTTTCAGACCTCTTGATTTATATATGACCCTGACTGTACATACACGAATAATTATTTGATAAGACAAAATGTTGTGGTTCGGAAAAGTTATATAACTCATTTAAACTTTTTTCTTCCAAAAACGGGTTATGACAATGACAATATGACATGACAATTCAAGAATATTATTGAACACCGGTATAAGTCAATTTCAATCTCTTTTAACACATTGCTATTCGTTACAAGTCCACTTGTTCACAATATTTGATAATATGTATAAGTTATGTTTCGAAAAGCGTACAACTTGACTTATACCGCTTAAAACTATGATAAACCTCATTGTTCGTGTTTTGTTTCTTTGCTACGCGTGTTTCGGAAAAGTGGTATAAGTTATTTTTCCACTTCCTCTAGCTCTGAACAACTTCACAATTTTAACCTACATACATACCACTTTTCCGAATCACCACAGCATTGTTCACGCCAGTTAGCCTACTCTAGTTCCCTGTACCTCTCTGGTTTATATTACACGCATCGCTTAGAGGTGAGTCAGGAGTCAGGACTACCCTAGAGTTAGACAGTCGTTGACTCGTTACGTATCTGTCGAGCATTGACAGCGCACAGACGTTCGTCCGGCTGCCTCTGTACAAGGCAGCGTATTTTCGTGCGTGCGTATTACATAGTTGCTTCGTGAGCAATTCTTCGTGGTCACTCTTTTCAATCGTTGAAGTCTTCACGTGTTAAGTTTCATTAATCGTTTCCACGTATCAATAGTAATTTAATTTCGTGTGTGCTTTCACCATTTAATTTCACTACGCTGATGACTCTATCCCAATCACTCCCATCTCACCCCCAAGGCTAGCCTATCACTATCTAATCTACCTCTTTATCACCTTCGTCATCATTATCCCGGGCAAGCGTCAACATCGTCGTGGCCTAGCAGACTGAGGTAAGCTAGCCAGTGTCTTTGTTTTCTTGCCACCTACCCCGCAAATTTATGTTCATTCGGCTGATTGGCATCAGAGTTGTTTGAAAATTTGCTCAAATGTTAAGGAAGTGGAACGGTTGGGCACTTTTCGGAAAATAGTTTTAGGCGAACGCTACAAAATAATCGTTTTTTTTTTTTACAATTTTTGATTTTTTTTTAAAAGTCCGAAATTGACCATTTTAGTGGATTTTTTTATGGTTGACAAACAAACAGTATTGATAATCTACTACTGTAGGGCTTTCTATGTATGCTTTCTTGACAACTAACTTATGTAAAGTTTCAAATACATATGGGTGCTTCCTGGCCGAGCGAACAACTATTAGCTAAGTCCCAAATGTGCCCTATTCCCTCTTAATTTTCCAAGATGTTGTTATAAGTCTGTTTCCTGACCATAGATCTTTCTCAATCTTCAATCCAAAAGTTATGAAGCTAACGGTCTCGTTGGCCAAGTGGTAAAGCAGTCCAACCGTCAATTGGGAGACCCAGGTTCGATACCCATTCCAAATAGATTTTGTATTTTCTGAACTGATTTTCATCTAATACAAAAAGTCTCTCTTTGTGGCACTGCGTCTGGGTTGGAAGCAGCTGCGGACGCACAACTCCGAAACTGTAGTCTACTTTGAACTCGGAACAATGCGATGTGTAACATGTGCTGTGAGTACACGAGGCTATAGCCCGAACTGTGTAGACACGAGGCTAGCCCGAGAATACGAGGCAAGTGGTTCCATGTTATCGTATGTGGTCCTATGATGTGGTTGCGAGCCCCTTCTGGCATGTTCCGCCCCCCGCCTTGCAGCTACGCTCGAATAGTTGACGAACTACACGGCAATCTGCACCTCGCCACAATCAAGTCCTCCCTTTACGGTTCAACGCGGCAATCAAATTCTTTTATAGGTATTTCTTTTAGATTGTCATTTAATATACAAGGCAACAGAGGACGGACATTTAATCTTGTTATTTCACGAAATGGAAATTTCTGTGCGTGACACAAGAATGCTAATTTTATTCAACTTTCTATGGGGAGCTGAAAAAGACTCATTTAAACAAGAACAATAGAAAGTGGCATTTCGTTATTTAACCATTTGCTCTGCGACTATAGGACTTTTCTGCGTCGCCCTTTCTTTATTTTCATAACAAAAGCTACGAAATGAAGAGAGCAGGTTCTCGTGCTATTTTCTTGGCAGTGTCGCAGTTTGTTTAGCATATATGACAGACGACTTCTTGTATGGTTGGTACGTCATGTGCGGATGAGCAATTGCCTGTCGAGGAGCCCGCGCGTTGGATTAGCATAACATAAGCATTTACACACCTACCTACCTTGCCAGCGCGTCTGGTTACATCGCTGTACGAGGCGTAATGAGAACGATTACGTAAATTGTAAACTGATATTGTTTGGGTTCAAGGGTGACCACCGGTCTAATCTTTGACCGGGAATCATCGACTCTGGTTGAAGGTGAAGAGAAGAATCTCACGGTTGGCTGATCACGTGACACATGTCATGATCGATGTACCTGCCAATGTGAGAACCGACCGAGTGGTCACGTGACACATGTCAGTACTCATCTTGTGATCAATGTACAGCATTAAGGCTCACGGGACCCTGAAATTTTTTGGGTGTGTTGCAGGGGTTTTTCGTACTTTTCCATCGTATTTTAAACGACAAAATTGAGATATCTTTAAAATTTTTTTTTTTTATTCTACTCAGAAAAGACGAAAAAAAATAAACCGTGTGTTGATATTTTTTTAAAAAAAATTGTCCGGTTTTTTAAAAAAATTTTGTTAATTTTTGGGGAATTTTTTTTAACATTTACCTTTTTTTTTTGGGCAAATTTTTTTTTGGGCGTAACCAGCACTTTTTGGGAAAAAAAGTACCCCCCCAACCCCCCCCTTTAAAATATACCCCTTAAACCTAGCATTCCAAAAAATTTCGGGAAAATTTTTTAAAAAGGGGGTTGTCCGCGGTCCAAGGGAAAGGGAAAAACGAAAGCATTTTTTCGGCGCTATTTTAGGCTTTTTGGGCCCTCCACCAAGGGGGCCAAACCCCCTAGCGATACGAAGTTTTTTTCACCATTTTTAGTGACGGGTCATGTAATTTTGTTGAAAAGTTTTTCTGATTGGCTGCAGGGTTTTTTTGCTCGTGAACTATTTGCAGACCCCATTTGAATCATTTTTGGCATGTCTGCGTTTATAGAATGCTATGTTTTTGGGCGTCAATTTTTTTTGGCACTTTTTTTCAGACATTGTTCATACCGGAGCCCCCAAAAATATCAATTTATTTATGTACAGGGACCATTATGTTTTGGTTTCGATCCCCAGCCCCGGGAAACAATTTTTTTTTATTATTTCACAACAAAATAAAAACCAATTATTAAAAAAAATCCCACCACGGCGCTTTTTATTCCCATTTTTTCCATCTCTGAGTCTTTTAAATTTATTTGCACGGGGAATTGAAGTAAAAAATTTTTTTAGTGTATCGCCTTTTAAAAGCTTTGTGATGTACTAAAAATAAAGTTGGGGCGGAAGTGGGGGGGGGGGGGGGGGGGGGAGGGGAGGGTTAATGGCAACAAGCCCATTTGTTTTGGGGGTACGAACATAAACACTCTAATAGGAGAAAAAAATGGGTTGAAGCACGCGGAAAACCACTTTTCCCATGATGAAAATAAACAAATCTAAATCCCGTATTTTATTTGGGACTTTATTGGAAAATTTAAATTTAACATTGTAAAATTTTTATTTGGTTTTAAAACGGGTGTTACCCCGGGGGATTAAACCCAGGGCTGCCCAAATTAAGTTTAGTAATCGTAACAAATTTGGCTTTTTTTTTGGGCTTTTTCTTGAATTTTAAAATTTTGGTAATAAAATTTTATTTTTTTTTAAATTTAAAAACCACGGCACGGGACCATTTTTATTTAAAGTTAAAAAAATTTAATAAAAAAAAGGGGGTGAGACATCTCCCCAGACATAAAGGGGTTGGGGGTAAACCCCCGGGTGGAGGCCCCTTTTTTTAAATTTTTATGTCTTAAATAAGACATCTCATAACACGTAAATAGCCCAAACTATAAAAAATACCCTGGCCCTCAAGAAAAAAGAAAAGCGCTCTGTGTGAATTCCCCTTTTGGTTCACTTGCACCCCCGATGTTATAAAAAGTTATCTTACTCTCTCTAACCAAACTCTTCTAAAAGGGAAAAACAGGTTTAAATAGTTTTTCCGAAAAAAATTTTAAAAAAAATAAATCTGTTTTCCAAAAATAAAACGAAATTAAATCATTTTAAAAAAAAAAAATTTTTATCGGGAAAAAAATTTATCTGCCTATTACACTACTTTTTTTAAAGTTTTAAATTAAATATACGCATCAATCGCAAAATTGCTATTATTTTTGTGCAACATTGCACAACGGGTACCATGACACCACCGAGCCCGTAAATTACCATTTTAAAAGGGGACACCAGACTTTCATTTCGTTTCGTAACATGCAGTGCCCTTGAAACCCGACCAATTCGTCCATCGAGATATACAAATCGGGTTTTTATTTTCATTCAGTTTTTTTTTGGGGGGGGGGGTGCTCTGTCCCTATTTACCCATACTTAAAAAGGTGTGATTCCCATAAAAAATAAGCTATAAAAGGTGTGGTGTAGGTGTGTAAGGTTAATTTTTGAAAAAAAATTTTCTCCAATGCGGGGTTTTTTATAGAATACGGGGTTAATTGAAAGACTTTTTCCGTGTTTTTTTGTTAAAATTTTTTGATTTGGGGTCGAGGGTTTTTATTTTTCAAAAAACCTTGGCTTTATGGGTGGGCGACTATGACCCCGGGGTTATTTTTAGTACTTTAGACAAATTAAAAAGCGCAAACACCGGGTTGTTTAAACCCCCGGGCCGGGCCCTTTAAACTGCCCCGGGATTGCCCTTACCAACGGAGCTATGCAGCCCCCAATTTAAATCTGTCCTAATTTTTGGCCCTTTTTTTGTACTTTGTAGAGCAGCACTGAAAAAAACTAGAGAATCAAACCATCTCTATAACCCTAGATTTTGGGCTATACGATTTTTAAACCCCTTGGGCTTTATAATTTGGGCGCCTTTGACTCTGTTATGTTGTATTTTGGGAAAAAAATTTTAAAAAAAGTGACTACACCAGGGTTTTAACCCGGACCTTAGCGGGGTCTCGTACTTTTGAACAAAATAAAACCAAGAATTAGAAAATTTTTTAAATTTGGGGTGGCTGCTAGCTCAGCTGGTAAAGCATACCCCCGGACAGCAAAGGGCCCGGGGTTAAAACCCCCGGGTTTTAGTCACAAAATTTATAATTTTTTTTAAGAGCCCGTATTTTTTTTTTGGGGTTGGGAAAAACCAATGCAAAAACGTAGTCAAAACGGTAAGGAAAATTAAAATACTTCTACTATTTGTTTTTTTGTTTTGGGCCCGAATTTATTTTTTTTTAAGGGAAATTTAAATTTTTTTTTGTGGGGAAATTTAAAAAAATAAAACAAAGCTTAAAAATTTTTCCCGCTCGGGGATAGGGGGACCATTTCACCCCAGTGATTGTAGTTTGTTGTAAAAATGTTTTTAAAAAATTAAATAGGGCTCAGTTTTGGGGGTTATTTTGTGTTCATTCTTTCCCTGACCATCCTTTTTCGTGGCGCGTGTTTCCCGTAGATCCATTGTATTGACAACGCACACTCCAACCCCATTTTTTATGTTTTTTTATAAATTTTGTTTAACCCCGGGGGTAAACTTGGGGGGGTGTTTATCCCGAAACAGGGGAAAAAAAAAAAATTTTCTCCCACAAGGTAATTAAAATCTCGGGGGTTTTCCAAATCTCCCCGGGGGGATTCCAACCAAATTAAACATTAATTGGGGGACCAACCCCTTCCCCTTTTGTAGTAAATTTTGCCCAATTACAGAATTTGTTAATTTAAAATGAGGGGAAAACATTGTAACCACTGGCCCTAAAAAAAATAAAACTAAAATAAGGGCCTTTTTTCAATCCCCGGGATTCGCCCTTTTGGGGCCCCAAGAATTCCCGGAGGGAACTTTTACTGGATTGCTGGGAGGGGTTCCAAAACCCTTTCCCCCTTTCCAAAACAGAGTCTCACGCGGTTTTTGCATGACCCCACCTCTAACCCGGGTTTTTCGGTCAAAGCAAACCTGCAGGGGTTTGACAAAGCTATGTCGAGATTCTGGAGAAAGGGCCAAATATTTGTGGTCTGGGGAAAAATTTTTTCCAAACGGACACAACAGAGAGGGGTGTTTTCCCTGTAATATCATTTGCCGCCCCGCCGGCTGCCGCTCGAGTGAAACCAAAAAAACAGGGAAAACATTGCCAATGCCCGGCCGGGTGAGTCATTCTACCTTTTGATAAATTTTTAAATTTTGGCCTTTTCCGACCTTCCGGGTTTTTTTTTGGGACGGTTTAAAGCAAGGCCGAAAGGGGAAAAATTCCAGAGCGTTTTATTCCATGTGTAATAAATTTAAAACAGTGTTTTCTATAACCAAAAGGACTTGGGTTTGAGCTCTCATGCACTCATTGGCCCCTTACAGCAAACCCGGGCACAAACCCCGGGGAAACCAAAACGAAAGCTGAATTGAAGTTTTACTTTAACCCTTTACAACCCAAAGGTTATATACTGTCAAAATTTATAAATTTTTTTAACATGTGATTAAAAAGGAAAATAAAAATAAAAAATTGACACAACACATGAAAGGGAGCAATGTTCATTCTGTAAACAATGATGTTTCTTCCGGGTTTGTATTTGCTTTGCGAGAAATTTGGGGTTGCTTTTTAAATTTTTTTAAAAAGCATTCTTGAATAGGGGAAAAAAAATGTGAAAAAGGTTTTTTTCAAATGTCCCAGAAAAATAATATAATAACGCAGTAAACCCAAAATAAAAATTACTTCGAAAGAAATTTTTATTTCCGTTTCATAATTTTCAACACAATTACAACCATTGGTGTTCCTTCTCCTTTCACAAATTTTTTTTTCACTTCATTAATTTAAAAAAATAAAGTGCCTTGCCGTCGTTGTAGCATAGTGCCAAAATTACATTGGATGTCATTTTTGGGGGCAGCTATTGGGTTTTAAAGGTTTTTTTTAAGAAAAATATTTGAAAGAAAATTTTAAAGTAAAAAGGTAAAAAAATCATGGAAATAGTTTGTACGAATAAATTTAAATATTTAGTTTTTTTAAATTTGGGCCGCCACCTACAGAACAAATTTTCATAATCAAAAGGGGCCCGGGGAAAAAGTTGAATTTTTTCATCTTTTTTCCCTTTTAAAGCAAATCCCGAAAAAATCGGGAAACTTTAAAATCAATGATAGGTACCCATTGTTGTACCTATACATTTCTGTCTTTTTTTGGATCGGACTTGATAAAGAAAATTGACGAGTTTTTAATCGGGAATTTTAATATTTAAAATTTAAATGAATATAAAAAAAAGCAAATTTTTTCAGAACCATTTTAAAATTCCCCTTCTTATTCCAGTCATCAATTGGGTCGTGCAGGTTTTCATCAGGGGGCTTTGCCCGCTAGTTAAAATTCATCCTGATAAAAAGTTTCCAACCATATTAATATTATGGGATACTTATGTACGTAGCATAGCGCAATAAACGCACGTTACAAGTACCCACGCATTTTAATAATTGCGATAAATTTAAAAATAAGTAGATTAAAATATTAAAATCATGCCCCCAAATATTTCTTTTTGGTCTTAAAACAGCGTTTCGAAAATCATAACTTCTTTCGGGCGTTTTCGATTTTCCCCGTTTTTTATCGGTTTCGATTTATACACTTTTTTTCATTCATCACATACATTTATAACCAAATTTGGGGAAATTTTTCCCGATCCTAAAATTTACTCAATCACCCCCAGATCTAGCCCCCCTCTTTTTTGTAATAATAAATCGTCCCGGGAGGGGGGGGGGGGGGACCCGCGAACGATGTGAAATAATAGCGTTGGGGTACTAATTTTTAGTCACTCAACGATAAAAGAGCTTCGCGCCTCGCACCCGTAGACCGGGCCCCACGGCCCGCACCGTATCGGAGCCTTTTTGCAAATCATCGTGCAAACCAAAAGACGTACCTTGCAACTGGGGGCCCCCCTATTGGACCCGGGTAAAATTTTTTGAAAATTCTGAGTACAAAATTTGCGAAATCCCACCTCCAGTGGGCCCCTTTTAGCTCCCATTACACCAACTTAGGCCTACTGGCCAAAAATCCGGTTGACTTTTTAAGAGGGAAACCCACCCAATTTAAAAGGTGCGAAATTTGATTTTGTTTGGGTCGAATCATATTAAAAACAAAAATCGCCGGGAAAGGGGCTAAATTTTATGGAAAATTTCTTTAATTTCTCGATTTGGGGGAAATCTGCACAGGGAGCAATTTTTTATTTATTTATTTCTATTCAGACAAAAAACTGATTTACAAAGGAGGACAAGCTGTGTGTCTACCTAGGTATAAATTTAGAAACGAAAGCTCGAGGGGCCGGGGGGGTTTAAACCCCTCAATCCCCTTTCGTTTGCATGACCTTTTGAAGAAATCTCGTAAAAAACTTTCAGTCCCGGATGTTTCTGGTGCGGACTCGAGTCCGTGACCTCCCGAATCAGAGTCTCGCACTATTAGCTTGAGCCATCACCTTCGGTGGCACAAAAAATACATCAACTCACAACTAAATTAACACAATTTGTTATAATTTTTATTGATTGTTGTTTCTTATTTAACGATTTACTTTCGACAGAAAACGTGTTATTAACTCTTATTGTGGGTTAACCTTGATAACTTTGGTATCAATCCAACTTATAGATTATCAATAGATAACATTTAACTAGCAGTCATAATATTGTACTTACCCGCAAGAAAAGTAAGTTGTTTGATTTAAGAAATTGTCCGTCATTTCGTTTATTTACTTTTTTTTCCCCGGGTAAATTCAAAAGGGATTTCCCACACGTTTCAGGTAAAAATAAAACAAAAAATTACATTACAATTTAAAAATACAAAGAAATCGTTTTTCGGTTAAACCATAATTTTAAAAACAGCTGAACAAGTACTATAAAAATTAAAATCATACAGCAAATACAATAAGAAAAACTTAATAACAAAAGGATGAATATTAAAAAACAACTGAAAATCCAAGATGAATGAAAAAAAAAATAGTATTAGGTCCTACAAAATACAAAACTGATGAAACGGAGATAAGGTGACAAGAGTGATAAATGAGTCATGTTGGAAAACTGGCTCATATACAGTTGCTTTAAATGAATGAAGTTTCATGTGGTAGATGTCAATTTCTGTATAAATGGCTAATAATTTTTTGTTGGCGTCTTGAATTCGGTTGATGGGGGAAAGTTTAAAATCATCAATACGAGCATATGGAATTTTGAAGGGAATGTGATTTCTTTTAAATCTTGGAAGAGATGTGAAAGTTTATATCTTGAAGTATAGGTTCGTGTCGATCAAAATATTATGGAGAAGTTTGTAGAGGATAATTACGTCTGTTGTACTACGACAACTTGCTAGTGTTGGAATCGAACACAAATAACAAACAAAAACACACACAAAGCACACAAACACACAGCCAAACACACACAAACAACAAACAAACAACAAAGTGTAGCATCATGTGATCGGTGAAATGTGAAAAGTTATATTATAAAAAAAAAAATTGTATTGAATGCGTTCAACTTGCTTAGTTTTGGTGAGCCTAATGTGGACTCCACACAACACTCGCGATGTCAACGTGTGGTCGATTCAAGGATACATATACAGCTTTCTTGTAGTTCTGGGTGAAAAGTTAGCCGCACAATTTCGTTTGATAATACTAAACTTCAAATTGCCTTTTTAGAAACTACGCTAAGGTGATCATTAAAAGAAAGATCAGAGGGCATCTGAACACCCAGGTCTCTGATGGAATCAAAATTTTTTTTAGTGCAGCACTTTCAATGATTTAACGATAACGTACTGATTATTTCTTGTTTTTCTTGTGTTCATTATCAACATTGAGGTAAAGTCTCAAATTCTTCATGTTCTACACCAATTGGCAAATCTATCAAGCTCTAACTGAAGAGCACTGCAGTCATTATCTTTGTTGATGTAAACATCATGACTTATGTACCTGGTTTTCTCTATATTCGTGTGCATCAAAAGATAGAGCAAGTAATATATCATATATAGTAAAACGTTAGTTCCTACGAATGTGGCATCCTACCTAGGCGATACATTTTGATTTACAAAGACACAGGCACGTAAGATCCTATGAAGACAAACTACTCCACGGACTAAAACGAAAAACAGAAATCGTCTACTTACAAAAACAACATTATTTTGAAGATCAATATCAGCTACTATATTTGTTTGGATTAGCACAAATCCAAAGAGTTAAATATGAGACTACCAATATTGAAGTAGGCCCAGGTTGATGACTGTGTGTGTAATACATAGATTTCAAGTTTTTGTCAATACGTGCCACTCAAACGATGTATCAAATGAATCAACATTATTTGAGAAGCAACGACACTCTTTACTAAATAGCATACGAATGTTAGATCGGCTATGGATGACACATCGTCGACGGTTGATAAAGCACACTGAACGCATTAAGACTTTAGTGGTTTGTATAATCGATACTACAGTCAAAAGTTAAAACAACAAAGGCTAGCATAACAAAATAACCAATATACAAATTGATTGTGAGCACATTATAGCAAAATCATTCTCACAACATAGCAAAATTTTAGTCCCTATTTGTGTTTATTGTAATGATTTTCAACCGCTATTATTTCAAAAACACATTTTTTGTATAGGCTCAAGGCAAATATTGCGTATATGAAGGTATATGAGTTTCTGATGATGGAAGGTGTCGTTGATTCATGTGCTTGACAAACAAGTTTTTTTCTACGTTGTGATAAACTTTTAAAATATCACCTGTCACATACTTCATTGTATGTATTTTGTTTACTTAACCAGCCTAGCCGGTAGGTTTCCCGACTTTGTACCGGCAAACTAAATAATGAATACAATAAAGTATATTGTCAGTGGGGACACACACATACACGAAAAACAAAGTTATATTATTGAGTGGTTCTAACAAGCTACGTTATACTGGAAATAATACAACGTGTTGGTTCGGCGTGTGTTTCATCTAACAATAAAACATAAATATAAGAAAACCTTCAATAGAATTCACTTATGGCGCTAGGATTTAAAGCTCTCAACACTAGATTAATTTATTGACTGTTTCAGAAAACGGTTCTAAAAGCTTATAGCCTCTAAAAGTCTAATGTATCTACAATCAAGAGCGTTGGGTAGTTTTGTAGGCACACAATCAAACTCGTACTAAAATTTGAAGGTGGCACGTGTACCAACAAAGCGCTCGACACCAGTGTGTTCTTATTATCTATACGTACCATGTCGATTAAAACTAGGAAGCTCAGCAACCGCTTTTTTAGTCGCGTTGATGGATGAGCTTTTTTAAAAAAAGTTTTTAGTATGCGTGGGATCTCTTTACTTTCAAGTTCCATTGCAAAATCATTTAAAGTAGTACTAATTGCTATGGTAAATAGAATGTCAAATATCTGGAGGCCAAAAGACTTGCTTTTTGTATGCATTGTAGGTGATTGTTGTCATGTTTCTATAGTTACTTGTTAATTATTACTAGGAAACGCTCAGTTGGACGCGTTGATAAGCGAGCACGTGCTATAGCTAGACCCACATTGCACATTTTTTTAAATTTAAAAATTTGCGACGTTCGCTGTCGACAGGGCCATGTTTACAATATTATTTATTATTGCCAAGGTATTTGGGTAAACCCGTGTGTAAAAAACCTTTACTTTGTGGATAAAATCCACCGCCATCTAGAGGACCTTGACTCCTTGGGAAAACTATTTAAACTCTTTGGTGACAAATAATACACTCTTCCTCGAAAGTATTTTGTTACTTCTAGGTGGCAGTGCAATAGAAACTTCGCGCTACTTTTGTTATAATGTAATTTCCATTTACACTACTTATCGGATCAAAATAAAATTAACATATTCGTGACCGGACGGACATGATTTGGCCACCTGAGATTTGTCGCCGTTTAGTTTGAAAAAAAACTTTCGATTAACTTTAATGTAACTTTTTAACTTTTTGAACGATTTTGCCACAAAACTAATGACATTCAATCGAGAACGAAGCTCAAAATTTCAACTCGATCCGAGCCTCCGTTCGAACGTTATGGCGACACAAACAAACAAACAAAAAAAACAAAAAACAAAACAAAACAAAACAAAAAAAAACAAACAAAACAAAAAAACAAAACAATTGACTTATTTTTCCGGCAGAGTCAAATGGAAACGCTCGCTTCGCTCGCTTAATTATTTACCCAAAAAAACATATTAAAACTTTTATTTCTATGGATTCTGTTTTACTTTTTCGACTTTTTCTTTCAAAAGGTACTATACATCACAATAACCTTAAAGTCCATATAAAATACGAACGTTGTAGCCCCACCCGTTTGGTCTTAATTGGCCCAAACATCACGAAAATATCGGGAGAAAAATCGAAAAATAATCGTAAAAGTACGATTTCTATGAGAAATATTTCTTCAAATGTCCCTAAAATCATACCATTTTAAAACGTTTCCATAAAGTTTCATCAAGATCGAAGTATAGCCGTTTGCCCGGTCGCGAGCCAAATATCACCGAAATATCGCATTAAAAATCGAAAAAATCGTAAAAGTACGATATTCATGAGAAATATTTCTTCGATTGTACCCAAAAACGTAACAAGTCTTAGTCTAAGTTCAGAGATTTCGAAGGACCCCTCCAATTTTCATCAAGATCGCATATGCCGTTTGCCCCGGTAGAGAGCGAACAAACAGACAAAAATACAAACAAAAAAACAAAAAAAAACACCCGAGCTAATTTTTTGGGGGGTTTGGGAAGTCTTTGCTTCGCTCATCCAATAACTCGTCATGTTTTTATTCATTTCATACAAACTAATAATCAACGTGACTCAACGTTATACTTTTCCGTACCGTATGAAAACATGCATTAAACTGAAAGTCACTTTAGTTTGTGTAGTAAATATCGGCAGATTAAACGAATGAATAAATAAAAAGAAAAAAGAGCAAATAAATACAGTTCGCTGATATCAAAGGAGAAGGATAGAAACACTAGCTAAATTCAAATAAAAGTAAATATAGGTGCGCCATTCATTCCAGTTCTGTAACTAGTTCTAAGGTAGCCAGCCTTCGAAGGCAAATTTGTCTGGGTGATGTTTTACGTCTAGACTATATTATTTACTATTGTTTTACAAAGATTGCTATGCTAGATTCTTTTAGGCCTGTTACCGAACGCGCTGAGCTTGCAGGCCCAACTCAAATGCGCGCATTCCGGTGTTGATGATTTCTGCTGAACGGTTGGTAATTTTACTAAATTTTGCGTGAATGTTAATAAAGTACTTTTATATTGATATCCGCACTTGGTTGCAAAAAATAAGCCTAAAATATTTATTGTGAAACATCCAAAACGTGAAAAATGGGAAATCCTAAATATGGATTTCAATTCTGGAAATTCCCACCAAACTGTTTATCTTACGATTTACCAATTTTAAACTGCGCGTTCACATTGATTTAAACTTTAATATTCAATATGCAATTTTTTGTTAAAAAATCTGTAGACTTGGAATAAATTCCCGAAGTTGACAAAAATGGAGTAAATTATGGTGACTTCAATAATTTTTAATTCAATATAGGCCTACCAATGAATTAATTTAGAAATACGCGTTCTGAATAGGCCTATCATAGATTTGTTCTTTATAAACGTCAGTGGGAAATTTTATAACGGTGTTATTAACAGTTTAGCCGGAAAAACCGAAAGCTGAGCGCTTAAACTCGTCTCCGCGCCAGCCTCAGCGACTTTTCATTGAAAGTGCGAAGACTGTAACTCAAGACTATAGTGTTCAGTTATAATTCTGGGCCTTAAATACATATTTATGATGATAATAATTACAATAATACACTATTTCAAAAATAAAACCCTCCTGAATAAAAAAGATTGAAGAAACATAATAAATACATATTTAAATCTTGGGGAGGGGTGCATCCATCGGATGCCCCCCCTGAATTTGTCTGATGACGGGGTCGGTTGTTAGCGGAACCTCCCACACTGAAGCTGAAACATGTGTATTATATTATGCGTGTCATGACTAGACACGAGATAAGAATGAAATACTTGGTATAAAGCTGTGTATCACATATCACGCATGTATTAAGTTGGGTGAGTATGACGAAGATGGGATAGGCGTGGGTGTGTTAGGGTGGAGGGGGGTCACTCTTCATTCTTGGTGCGCATTATTATATACCGTATTCAAATTCAAAATACTAACAGTTTCTTAATTCTTATCCTTGACCAAACTATATATATGTCTGCAGAAAAAAAGAGCACTACAACCTTACATATACAAATAAGCAATTTCAAAGAACCAGTCGCCTGCCATCCACATCACAAGTTGTGAGAGGTGTCTAGGAGTTAACTATTTGTTTTTTGTATGAAGTAACCATCCTACAGCTCATAATTCTTAATCTTGACATTCGACCATCCATCAAATTTCTGATATATAACCACATACCAAAGATATTTTCGTGTCTAACAGCGAGATTTTTTTCTTACAAATTATTTTGTTGTGAACTATTTTGCACGATACGTTTGTTATTTGAATAGTACATTTTTTGTTCCAACATTTGTGTTTTGTTTTTCGCGTTAATTCTTCGAGGTTTCCTATAGAATATCTGGCACAATGATGCCGAACGAAATGGGGCGTCAGGATGGATGGTGAATATCGGGTAAATGAGACATTACCCGATACCTCAACCAAGACTGAGACGGCGAGGGTTTTTAGGCGCATCAGTTGATGTATAGCTCCGCATCTCATTAATCACGCTAGGAAAGTGACGTCCCTATTTCCATCTCGTGCGAACCAACCTCTCAGCTCAAAGCCGCCACTTGATATTAGACTTTGAAATTTGACAGTGTCAATCATAGAGTGTTGGAATCACATTGTGTGTGGGGGGCAATTTAAGATGAGAAAATATTATCGTATTTATGAAAAAATATTATCGTATTTCTTCACCTTTGACATGCAAACTAAGAAAAAGGAACGTCTAAATTGTCGCAATTCACGTAGGTCTACCTCTCTTTAGTTTGGTTGAGAAGATGCCCACTTTGCCTTCTTTCACACTCTGACACACGTACAGTAACGTACAGTACATATACATATATATTCACATTATATGTTTAACCTTGGTTTTATAGTAGGCGACTATGACGTTGTTATGATTGTATAATAGACAGAAATAATAATTTTTTAAAAAAAGCATCACATTTATATGTTTACAGTATCTTAATGCAATTATTTTCTATGTTGTTATTGTTAATGTAAAGGGTAAATCGTACTTGTTGGACATTTCTCGTGTTTAATGCGGCCACAAGATAAACACGTAAATAAATAAGGTTATGATTAATTAAAATAAAATTTTTGGGTTTCACTGGCTCTTTTTTGAATTTTTTAAACTAATTTATTTAATTTAGTTAATATGTTCCACATGTGTTTGTTGTAAATTATACATAAGACTTCGCTTGTAATACCTGTTTGTACTTAAGATATTAAAATACTATGTAATAAATAGAAATGCTCACTTCTGCACTGTAAGCTATTCGGTTATCATTAGACGACAGTGGTGAAACGAGTTCGTTTCATTCCGTTGACGGGCGCGGAATGAAGGTTTCAATTATTGAAGAAACGTCGTGCTTGTGTCATCATCTCCAATTACCCCTTGGATACACCACCACGTGCGCGTGAATATTTAACTAGCTAGTTAACCGGGGATTAGACCGGCGCTGTTTAGAGCGTCGTATAAACACATCCACCATCACGGAGATAGAAACCGAACCAACGTAGCTAAATTTAAATGATTTGGACATGTTCTTTTTTGCAAGAAGTTTTTAATATTTTGTTACGCGTTGATACGGAGCGATATAAACTGAAGTTTGAGTCACAATTTGTTATTTTTAATAGTCCTAGAGTTATGACTCAGTAAAATTTAAGTCTATATCGAGAAAAACTACAGTCTGTCGTTGCATTACTTATTTGTAGGGCTTAAATGTTCCTGACACCCTACTTTTTCTATTGGTAAATACATCCCTCAAAAATAGTTGAAGTACGTTTTCAAAGTGTTACCTATGTCAAAAATAAATAAGTACTTTTTTGGACAGGAAATGCCTATTTTAATTTACTTTTTATGAAATGGGTTCTTTTTGGGACTTTTAAAGGTACTTTTGAAGTATTTGATATAATTTTGTCAAATGGATACGAACGCCAGAGTTTGAGGCGCAATGTCAAGCAGAGCGAACTCCTATAATTTCTCCAAATTAATTAATATATCATCATAATTGCTATAGTATCGAGCTGAGCATAATCAAAGGTTTTTTTCCCTCTCACTTTCTATCTCTCCCTCAACCCTTGTGTAGTTCTCAAACATTTGCGACCCCAACAAAAAACACAATTCATTTTAAAATTACACAAATCAAATAACTTCAATAGGAAATAAAATAAAAAAAAATAGCTCCCTCTTTTTTTTTTACTTTTTTTTTTTTTTTTGGACGTTTTTTTTTAAGGTACTATTAGGCTAATGGTCCTAATAATCGAACCCTTATTAGTTTAGTTACACCTAATAGTTATGCTGCATTCATGCGGATTTCATCGAGGGCGATCCTGGATGGTATAAAAAAAACTATACAGCAATGGAAAATTAATCTATGGGATTGGTTTTTCGTTGCTTTAATCCTGTTTGTAAGACAATAAGGAAACGTTGTTGAACGAAGTTCCAGGAACATGGTTTAATGTTATAGCCCACGGCCACTGATGACGTAACATTACTGTTGTCATCACTCAACTCACGGTCATGGCTGGTTACCTAAGTGTAGGTTAGCTCCCTGCTGGATACACTACTGCATTAAAGCGTATGGATTTCAATACCTTATCGATGCTTAAAAGCAAGTCCGACACCAGGGAATATCTGTATTGAGCATCCGGCCCGGCCCCGGGAATCTGGACCATCCGAAGAGAGGAGCAAATCAATGGCTAGACTGAAAACAAACGTCTTTTTAGTACAGCAGATATTGTGTTGTGCATACACCTTGCAGTTTTCTAGCCTCGATCACAGCTTAATCATTAGGATAGGTTATATGTATGTACTGAGTGTCCACGTAGATGAGTAAAATCAATCAAAAAAAATATCGGATGACACCATGGTATAAGATAATATGGGAGTATACTCCCAAAACCCAATAACACACATTAACACAACAGAACAATCGTCAAAAATTTAAAACAACAAATCTAAATTCAATGATTTAAGTTTTAATTAAAAACAAATTTACTCAGTAAACTATCTATTTTTAACTATCCCCGGGTAAATTTCCTCCCCTCCCCCTCCCCCCCCCCCTCCCCTCCCCCCCCTAACCCCCATTTATTGTTGAGTTCATTTTGTAACTCATATTTGTTATCATTTTTGCTAAATATTGTTGTTTTTTCTTCTTATGGGTATCTTTTATGTTTAAGTTACTTGTACACCATGTCAATGTACTGAATTAAATAAAAATGATTCAAAATAAGTGCTGAACAAGAACAAATTTTTGTTCGAGTAAAGAAGGATTCTGTTAATCCTTGATTTACAAAAGTAACAAAAGTAAATGAAAAATTATCTCATAAATATTATCTTGATATCTGATATGGGTGCTTCTTACGAAATATGTAAAATATAGATTTACGGATATTATTATAGAGAAGAAGATGGTAGAAAATGTTAGAATGAAAACTTCGTCTGTACTCGCGATACACCCACCCTAAAAGAGAGGCATGCATTGCCCCCCTGCGCAGGTTTCCCGCGAGAAATTTAAACCTCCTCCTACTCTTGATTTACTTTAGCCCGAAGAAGATCGGGAAGTTCCTAAATACATTGTTATTGTGGTCTAAACTTTATTTTACTTCTTTTCAATCAGAAATATTTTTAAAAACATTTTGTATGCGTGTGATTCCGAAATCTGGAAACCACGTTGAAAACCAAAGAAAGATTATAGCGAGCTCCATGACCTGTTTATTATTCCGTCTGTCTCCGGGTCAAGTGTGGTACGTGTCTCTCTTTCTCTCTTCTTTGTCATTGATCTGGTCAGACTCAGCAGGTGAAGCCGCGGCTTGAATTAGCTCGGGGTTGGGTTGGGGTCGGGGGAGAAGTCAAGCCACCACCACCAGACAGATGAAATTAGCCGACACGATTGAAGGAGGTGAAGAGTAAAAAACAAGATTCATCAACAGGAAACCCACTCAGAGGAAATTGTTCTTGGACAGAGTGTTTTCGTAATTTAACGCGTTTTCATTTTGAGTTTCAATTTCGGTACCGGATTGAGTGTTTCACACTTGAACGTTGTCACTGTGACGTATCATCCCCCTAGAAGGGATTGAGGGACATGAAACGCACGGATTTCATTCTGGTGACGCGCCCGGCGTGAGCGAATCAAAGAATCAAAAAGAGTAATTAATTGCGATGGGCGAGGCAGCGCAAACAAAGATTCTGTATTATATATTATCTCCTGTGCCGTGAACGAGCAGCTACTGAACTATTCTCTTTCAGGCAAACTGTCGTGGTTTAATCATGAAGTTTAATCATCTCAATCTGTACACCCTCCACCAAAAATAAAAACAAGGGCTGGGTAAAATTGGATGAGCGTAGCGAGCGAAGCGAAGATTCCATTTCACTACACTGGAGAAAAAAATCCGGAAAGTTTTTTTTTTCTTTCTGTATTTTTTGTGTCTGTTAACCACGATTCCGGCTAAAACCCATACTCCGATTGCGATGAAATTTGATGGAGACCTTCGAAAAAACTCTGAACTTAGAACTGCCACGTTTTTGAGCGCAATCGGGAAATTTTTTCTCAAAAAACGCAATTTTACGATTTTTTTCGATTTTTAAAAAAATTCTTCGACTTATAACACCTACATGCTTTATCCGATTGTAATGATTTTTTTTAAAAGAAAACCTTTAATTTTATGAATTAAGATATTCGTGTGAAATTTGAGCCTAATCGAAAAATTATTTCTCATGAAAATCAAAATTTTACGTTTTTTTCTTTTTTAAAACAATTCTTTTACTTATAACGACCTATGCTTTATCCTATTGTAATAATTTTTTCACAGAACCTTAATTTTATGAATTAAAAATATTTCGTGTTAATTTGAGCGCAATCGAATAAATTTTTTCTTATGCAAATTGCAATTTTACGTTTTTTTTTTTTAAAAAAAATTACGATAAGTTAATTTTTAATTTTATTTAATTTAATTATAAAAATTAAAGGGGTATTTAATGCTAAAAACTCAAAAAATATATTTCATTCAGCTAACTCGAAACCGAATTTAGCAATTACAGAAAAAATTTTGGGGCCAACCAAGACCTCCCAAAAAATTGTCAAAAATGACATTTTTCGAGCTAGGTCCCATCGGCAAAAATCTCCCATAAGAAATAAATGGGACGATCTTTTTGCCCCGTGACCTTGGAGGATTTTGATCCAACAAATTTTTGTCCATTATTGACGTACTCGACAGCCTTTTCTGTAAATTTTCTTTATTTTTTTATGTAATTTGGGCAAGTATTTTGGTCAAAATATGCTGATTACCAAGATGGGGTGTGATTTTGGAATGCATATTTTTGCGTGTTTGAGGGTATATTTGGGCACAGTTTCAAGACACGATGTTATAAAGGGGCATTTTAGATTGGTACTATGCTCTAGTATCTATGTGGACCAAAAAAGAAGCAGGTT
This sequence comes from Sweltsa coloradensis, assembly GCA_024449915.1. NCBI lineage: Eukaryota > Metazoa > Arthropoda > Insecta > Plecoptera > Chloroperlidae > Sweltsa > Sweltsa coloradensis. The sequence continues at coordinate 156,641 of JAMZAV010002987.1, forward strand.
AAAGCCGATTTAGGAAATTTTCCAAAACACCAATTTTCGCCAATTTCAAAAAAATTAAAATATTCGTGTTAAATCACAGTTACAAGATATAAATTTTTAAACGGTCCTTTAAGTGTAGTATTGTGCTATAGATCACGTGGTAAAAAATATTTTTAGGGGTTTTTAGCCCCTTTAAGTTAATTTTTTATTTTATTTAATTTAATTAAAAAAAATCTTCGACTAAGTAATGATTTTTTCACAGAACAACAGAAAATCCGCGTAACACATGGCATCTCAATGCACCATATACGCTCATCCAACAACGCGGCGGGACTTAAGCGTTTTCCTAGTAGATACAACTACCCCGTAATTGGATGAGCGTAGCGAGCGAAGCGAAGATTCCATTTTACTACACTGGAGAAAAAAAATCCGGAATGTTTTTTTTTTCTTTCTTTCTTTTTTTTGTATTTTTGTGTGTCTGTTAACACGATTCCGGCTAAACCGATACTCCGGTTGCGATGAAATTTTATGGAGGTCTTCGAAATCTCTGAACTTAGAACTGCCACGTTCTTGAGCGCAATCGGGAAATTTTTTCTTATAAAAAAACGCAATTTTACGATTTTTTTTCGATTTTAAAAAAATTTCTTCGACCTCTAACACCTACATGCTTTATCCGATTGTAATGATTTTTTCACAGAACCTTAATTTTATGAATTAAGATATTCGTGTGAAATTTGAGCGTAATCGAAAAATTTATTCTCATGAAAATCGAAATTTTACGGTTTTTTTCTTTTTTAAAACAATTCTTTGACTTATAACACCTACATGCTTTATCCTATTGTAATGATTTTTTCACAGAACCTTAATTTCATGAATTAATGTACTCGTGTTAAATTTGAGCGCAATCGAATAATTATTTCTTATGAAAATTGCAATTTTACGATTTTTTTTTTTTAAAATTACGATGAATTAAAAAATTAAATTAATTTTTATTTAATTTTATTTAATTTAAAAAAAAAATCTTCGACTAAGTAATGATTTTTTCACAGAACAACAGAAAATCCGCGTAATACATGGCAGCTCAATGCACCAATTACGCTCATCCAACAACGCGGCGGGACTTAAGCGTTTTCCTAGTATACTTATGTTCGATGGTGTACAAGCCACGCCACGCGTATCTGATACAGTTTATTTTGTGTAAGAGTGCGCCAATAGCTAGGTCATTAATATTATATTATTGTTCTAGCCTAGGGGATGTGGGGAGGAAAGTATCATTCTAGACAGAACCAGCTTCGGGCAGGGGGTTCTCATGTTGTGGTCGCCTTTGTCATTTACAAGTCAAAACGATGATGCGTTACATTATACAAATCTGAACAAGTCAAAACGATGATGCGTTACATTATACAAATCTGAAAACGGTCTCAAACTATTATCTAGTTCACTTATTTCCCGGTAGACAGCATAATGTATTGAACAAATTTCACCGTTTTCTTAAAAGAAGATAATTTATAAATTTATTGCGTATAACATAAGTAGAACTTCGTTAGATGACCAAATACATTTGCTGTAACAATTAGAACATAATTCAGAATAACAAGATCACGTTCTTAACATGCTATTAGCAAACATAACCTAAAATTGCAACGCAACGAGCGTTTTGGTTGCAGCCAGGTGTATACATGACAGCTTTCAAAACTAGTCTTCAAGTCACCTCTACTAGCAAACAGGGGTGACTGGAACCGATCCAAACCCAGATTCGAAGCGTAGGTATGCAGTTTTGAAAACTCATAACGTTTTGAAATCGTTTTCAAACCTGCATGTAAACGTAGTAATTGTTCGTATCGTCGTAGTTGTCGTCGGGGAGGTCGTCGAGGGTATGTTGAGGGTTCCCTGATGACGACTGCTAGAGCTCGCCTCTTGTTTTGAGGAGTAATGTACTTCCCTACTTACTAGCTAAAGGGAGAGAAGCATGACGTCATCATACAACATTTCTTCCAGAATTCGATTGTAATAATTAGTGGGTGTTTTGGTGGGACTATCCTCGTCCCTTGACCAATACAGATTCACCAAAGATATTCCGCATCATCCTTGTTGAAGGAGAATGTCAACAAAAAACTGCATGGTCATGTTTGCTTTTTATCGTGAGACGTGACGCACGCACAGACTATAACATAAAAATCAAGAAATTCTGGATAATGAGTGTATAAAAACAAAACATGTTCTTTACTTTGACCACTTCTTCATAGATGAACGTTAATCTGCAAAATGGATGGTTTGAGATGTCACCTATTTTATAATGAAATTTGAAGCATAAAAACCTATTTTCCGTACGGGGTTTTCCTGGTAAATGGCGCAACAGACACAGTTACAGATTAACCAAATCGTTTCTATTAAAAAAATAACGGAATAGAATGAAATGGCCTAGACATTACACCATGCAAATCACATTTAAAGAGTGTTGAGTTTGGTTTTGTTATGCCAGATCATCAGAAGCAGAACACAATATCTTTGCTAACTCTGGAACTGGACTTTTTGGATGAGCGTAGCGAGCGAAGCGAAGATTCCATTTCACTGCACTGGAGAAAAAAAATCCGGAATGTTTTTTTTCTTTTTTTTTCGTATTTTTGTGTTTCTGTTAACACGATTCCGGCTAAATCGATACTCCAATTGCGATGAAATTTTATGGAGGCCTTTGAAATCTCTGAACTTAGAATTGCCACGTTTTTGAGCGCAATCGAAACATTATTTCTCATGAAAATCGCAATTTTACGATTTTTTTTCGATTTTTCAAAAATTTGTTCGACTTATAACACCTATGCTTTATCCGATTTAAATGATTTTTAAACAGAACCTTAATTTTATGAATTAAGATATTCGTGTGAAATTTGTGCGCAATCGAAAAATTATTTCTCATGAATATCGAAATTTTACGTTTTTTTAATTTTTTAAACATTTCTTTGACGGATAACACCTACATGCTTTATCCTATTTTAATGTTTTTTTCACAGAACCTTGATTTTATGAATTAATATATTCGTGTCAAATTTGAGCGTAATCGAATTATTATTTCTTATGAAAATTGCAATTATACGATTTTTTTAATTTTTTAAATTACGATTAATTAAAAATTGAAGTTAATTTTTATTTAATTTAATTAAATTACAAGAAAATTCGACTTTGTAATGATTTTTTCACAGAACAACAGAAAATCCGCATAACACATGGCAGCTCAATGCACCAATTTCGCTCATCCAACAACGCGCCTGAGAAAGCGTTTGCGAAGCTTCCTAGTTGATAAGAATCTGTTTAGGGTGTACGTATTTTGCGTTATAATTACAAATTACAATGCCTTCATAGACTTTCATACAAATTCATTCATTCATCTTCATCAATTTGGTACTCAACTTGAATATATTGACTTTGTCAGATAAGTTATTTTACCGCCATAGGCCTATGGATCTAAAGCGGGGGCCATTTCAACGCTATGAATAAATTAAAACACGGCCCAAATTAATACAAAACCAGGTAAAACATGTTTTACATTTCTCAATTTTTTCCTTCCTATTCTATTTTTCAATCACGGGTCCGAGATCCTTATAATAACATTTCTGATTCTATGCTTTTTTGCGATATCTTATTAATTTAGTTAATTCTGTCTGTGTTTGTCATCTGTGTTTGGTCGGTGTCGTCTAACAAAGACTTGGGCGTTTTCCTAGTTATTTCTTGTAGGTTTAAATCGCAACGAATGTTGCTGATTTTGTTAACAGTTTTCAGGAAACTCGTACCGGATGGCTGTTTTAAATTTTAGCGCAATAGGTTTAGTAATTCGGCTGATTTTCGGCGTACACAGTCAGTCACTCACTCACAAACACAGGGACAGAATAAGCGCCGTTTGACTTGAATTGTAACTTGTAAGACTCATTCGCTGCGCTCCCTGGTCTAAAAAGTACAGAACTTCAATTCAACGAATCGAATCACGGTTCTAGGTACTTTTGGTGTCAAGTTTCGCCTGAAAACTTCTCCTTTGAGTTTCTACGAGTTAGACAGAGCTCTGTCTTCTTCTATAGCGATGCTCCGTCGCCTCTCGACGGTCACAAATAACACGAATGTGGCGCAGACAGAGTAACTCTTCGATCGATTAACGGGAAAGAATCTTACCTATCTCTAAGTGCACGGGTAACCAACTTCTTCAATTACAAGAAACGTTAAAGTCAGCCGAGAGGTATAACCAGTGATGACTCTGACAGATAAAACTTATAAATGTCTCGGAATGAAGTTGGCGGTTCCTCAAACCTGTTGGTTGACGAACTGTTTCTTGAGAGAATGAGATATTATATTTCTGTGTGGTATTCGATCAACGTCACTCCTAGATAGAACATTAAGAAGTAACGAAGTTGCAAGGATGTGAAAGCAAGGATCTGTACATTTCCATTACATAATATTATTATTGACTTTTCTGCCAGTTTCTAAAAGAAACACGTTCTATACGAACTTTATACTTTTGTATTAAATTTAATAGAAAAATAAAATGTGTTACGAGTAATGTAAGTAAACATAATTTACTTGGATCAGATATTGCAAGCGGAAATTAATTTTATTTCCAGAGTACATATCGTTTCAGGAAAAAAACAAATCACGAAACAAAATTGATTTCAAACTATCAGTAGTATTTCCATTGAAGTAACTTTCTAAAAAATCATTATTGAGTACAAATAGTTTTAGGTTTCATTAAAAAGAAATGATTGAATTTTTCAGTCATATAACTATAGAAAATATACTGGTAAAGCCATGGACTTGTAATAGTAAATCCAACTCCATGGTATTCATTACTAAAATTTAAATCTAGAATCTGCTACGTTGCACGAATTGCTTTTTGCTAATGCTATCAATGAGAAAATCAAATAACGTATTTTATGCTAATCTCGAAATTACTAATTACTACATAGAGAACTAGATTAGTCTACAATAACATGTGCTCCTAATCTAGGCTGATGAGACCAAGTGAACACTATTTAAATCCGGAGAAAATATTTGGTCAATCTTACTTCGTGTCCTTTTTAGAAACCCCAGCAACCAATCTGTCTTGTAATCAGATCACGTATGGCAAGATGCGAGTTCATATTAGTATTAGTGGTGTGCGGGTACCCGGAATTTAGGGTCGGGTACTTGGGCACCGAAGCGATAATAAATAAATGTACCATATTTCCGGTAGCAATGGCTTGGCAGTAATGGGCGATGTTACAGGATTTCACTAAATTGGTGGAGGTGCCGGTCCAGACAATTTTTAAATTTTTATCTGTGTACTTCTTTATTGCATAACATGGTCGAAAATAATTATTATCTTGTGTACAAAATATAATTCAATGAAAATCCAGACATTCGAAAATTAATTGGAAGAAATATAATATAAGGTGAGATTCTTCACAATTAAAATTCATTAATTGTTCGCGCCATTTAGCCCACACTTGATTCACGTAGTTGACAGTTTCCCCACCCCCTACCCATCAACCTTATCTTATCTCTGGTTTAGGTCTGACCTAGACAGGTAGTTGCTTTTGCTATCGGACTCTCATAGCGCCAGACCTTCATACGGCTGCCTGTTCTAGGCACCGTATTTAGTGCATATTCATAGTTGCCAGTTCTTCGTGGGCACTCTGTCTGTGACCATTTCACAATAGTGCATAATTTTACGAGTGTTGTTTGATTTTCGTGTCGTGTGAATTACGTGTGGTTTGGCATCATCATCAGTTATTACTTTCATCGCTATCTATCCTCTTCTTTCTCTCATCTCACTCTAGGCTAGCCTATCATTTTCCCTCTTCATCACCATATCGGTCAAGAGACTAGTTCAACTGTCTCGAAGCCAAGGTAAGGTAGTCTGTGACTTTGGTTTCTTTCTTGTTTTCCCTCGTATCTATTGGCATAATCGCCTGGGTGCCAACATTGTATTACGTCCTTTTTCTTACCGAACCTGAATCACTGTTGTCAAAACCTCTACCCACACAGTCCTTATTAATATCTATGGTTGAACTTTGCAATAATAGTTTTCTATCGTTGAATATCTCAATCCCGATTTCCGGTAAAGAATATAATATTAATAGGGCAGTATTTCATACTAAATTGGTGGAGGTGCCGGTCCAGACAATTTTAATTTTTTTTCTGTGTACTTCTTTATTGGTGCCATTCAATGAAAATCCAGACAATCGAAATTAATTGGGAGAATATAATATAATGTAAGAATCTTCACAAGTAATTCTACAGAGTTAACAGTACTCAGTTACTAATGAGCTCACGATTATAAATACGCATCATATAACACACAAAACACACAATACTGGATAGTCATGGTCAAATTATAATCATACCTGTATTTATATGCACTGTGTGTACTTGGAATACACGCTGTAGGTTGCTCTCCGGGATGCGAGTTCTGCCCTGTTGTAATTACCAACCGATAGATAAATATATGATCAGGCACGTCCGGAGATGATCGCCGCTCATCTGTCATGGCAGGTCAAACAAATATAGCATGCGTGTTCAAACATTGGTAGAGGGCTACATTCCATTGTTGATCATATCCCGGTCGATTACCCGTGGTAACATCACACTTTGCTGTTTAAGAAGTGTTTTTTGGATGTGGCTGGAAAAGTTTGATGCAAATTTTGTTGTTGTTGTTTATTTATTTATTTTATTTATTTATTTATTTAACGACTATCCTATTCAGTTATAAAAACTGATTTACAAAGGAGGACAACTAAATAAATCTAATTACATAGATGCAGAAACAACAATAAACTACATTTTCGTAGATATTTGAAATAGTAGCATTACAACAACAATGCATTTAAACACAAGACAATTTTGGTAACAATAAAAAAAATAAATTATATGCATTTAAAGAATGAATCAAAAAAAAAAAAGGGTGTAGAAAAAAAAAAAAAAAAAAGAAAGAAAAAAAAAAAGAAAGAAAGAAAGAAAGAAAGAAAGAAAGAAAAAAACATTAAAAAAGAAAAACGAAACGAAAAAAACTGATTTATTAGGCGATCCCACTCAAACGAATAAGAGGTTTGCCAAAAATCAGGAACAGCAAATCAGGGAGTAATCAATGTTTCGCAGAAGAAACCACCGAACGCGAATCTTCATTCTTGTGTTCAACCATCATTCTTGTGTTTCAAATCTTGATAACAATTTAGTGCAAAAGATCTTGACTCTAATATATAATTATATCAGATATATAATTATTTAAAATTGTTCATGTCAAAAACTGATCACAGCAATGATACAGGACACCTAACTCAAGTTGCAAGTTCCACCAGTGGGCGGCAACCAGACAATCTAGGCAGAAAAATATCAATTGAAAATACATTGAATACATCAAAATCAAAGCAATAATGAACAAACAAAGAGAACAGCAAAATCATAAATAAGAACATATGAAGATAAATTTACATTACATAAACACAGAGACAATGCCCCACAAATAAATAGTAAAAATCAATTCTTCTTTGTTCTTCGATTCATTATCATTGCTTCAATTTTACTTTTAAATTGTACTATTCCTAGCTCAGTAAACTGGCTTCTAATATCATAAGAAATTGAATTCCAAAAGGATACTCCTCTGTACAAGAATGACTTTCTTAATGATTCAGAAATTAATTTAGGAACTTTCAAAGAGTTTATTAGAATAGAATTTCTATCACGATCAACAAATTGAAAAATATTGGGTAAAATACCTGAATACACCTTTCAATATTTTGTATGTATTTACCAGTACGCTATATTTCATTCTTTCCTCAATCGTGAAGCAATCAGATTGTAAATCTTGGCTCATAGGAATTGAATCAAACAGATGGTCAATTCTCTTCTGAAGTACAACATATTCGGTAGAAGGTCTTACTGCCCAAACCACTAAACAATTAATAGAGTGAATATAAGAATCTACAAGTAACCTCAACATTCTCTCTGTTACAAACCTCTTCATTCTACTTATAATTCCTATTGCTGATGATACTTTATTACATACATATTCATAATGTTTCTTAAAATTTAAATTACAATCTAAGAAAACTCCAAGATATTTAAATTCATATACTCTAGAAATTAGCTTACCATTACAATTCAACGTCAAATGAATATCATTCATGCTTCTATCATTAGCCTTATGAAAAATCATAAAATTTGGTTTACTAGAATTAATATCAAGTTCCTGAGTTTGAAACCAATCATCCACCCTCTTTAAAACTTCTTGAAGACGTCTTACGATCTCTGCAACATCCACACCTTCTAAATAAAAGACCAAGTCATCAGCATATAAGATATAATTGATTCCTCCCATTATAGTAGATATATCATCTATGTAAAGAATAAATAAAAGGGGTCCTAATATTGATCCTTGTGGTACTCCACAAAATATATTGAATACTTTTGAACTATATTTTGCAAGATTGAAAACATTTTTCTTTTTAAAAAATAATCCGCCAATATTGATAACAAATAAGGACTTATGTTGTACCTGGTCTTTAGTTTTATTAAAAGAGGCAAAAAAGGAACGGAATAAAATGCTTTCTTAAGATCATCAAAGACAGCTCCAACCTTACCATTCCGATTGTCCATCCTTGTATAGATAAAATCTGTAAATGCTAGAAGGGCACGTTACGCTGACCAACCATTCCTAAAACCATGTTGGTTTTCACTTAAACCTTCAGATGCATCCACTTCATGTAATAACCTCTTGTGCAAAATATTTTCAATAATTTTCCCTACAATTGGAACAATTGGATAATGAATGACTTTTACACGGCGCGCACCCTGATAATTTAGAGCCATGGAAAGAAGTTATTTCAAATTGGCTGTGTGGTGTTGTAGTTACATTGATAAATATAGCACCTTTAGATCACAATTTTCGTCCTTAATAAAGCTGATAGCTATAATATTCCCAGGACTTTTATGACTAATCAATTGGGTTTGCATTAGAGGGAATGGAACACATTTGGCATTTCAAAAATTGCTATTCGTTCGGCCATGGACGCTTCAGATGTATATGAAATGGTGCATATTGTCAAGCAAGGATTGGTGGGCAGCCATACAGTTGTAGATTATCAATCTTTATTGTGAAACAGTCAGAAACAATTCTCGAAAATGGTCGTCTTCAGACATTTTCATAAAATCCAAATTCGTAAAAATTAACTCTTTCTTTAGCGTGTACCTAAAATCGAATTAAAAACGTGATTGATTTAGGCTTTTCATACCCATTTCCCTGAAAACCCTTTGTGCACATAAATAACTGCAACTATATGTAATGTAAGTCAACTGAGCAAACAAAATTTTTGCTTAAAACTGCAGGTGAAAGTAAATTAAATTAATTTGTAGGTTTTAAACGTCCCATGGTTCCTAGCATTAGAAACAAACCATCATTTCAATTTCCCCTTCTACTGCGAGTCCCTGCAAATTTAAAGATGAAGGGACTAATTAAAAAAGGGAAGGGTTCCCATTATATTTCAGAATGAAACAAAAAAATCCTCAATAGGAAATGGGGCTAGGATCTTTCAAATTGCCATTATCCGGCGTAAACGGATGGAAAAACTGCATGGACTCTCTTGGTTTTTCTTTACAATTAACATTTTACATCGGTTTTCAAAAGTTGCTAAAATTCACTTCAAACATAATTTTTACGGGGGGCTAATGTGCTACCAGCACATATACGTTATTCAAGATCAAAAGAAAGCAAAAAATCATTTATTTCAGGAATAAAGGGTACCTTCATAGAAGCTCGGTTGTTAAATTTGGAGCCCTGGACAAGGTGTTGCCGTAGACCAAAGATTAAAGCAGGTTAATCCGGGTATGATGCGTAGTGCGACCCAAAAATTAACACTGCCCCTTTGGGAGTTTTAAGAAACTAGAAAAAAGTGTTTTTGGTATATAGTAAATGCACTTTTGAGTGTCGTTGTGGAACATTTTAAAATTCATTTTTTATAATATTTCCTGGATTTTTGTGACCAAAAATGGGAATTTTTGGGGGAAAAAAATAGGTGCCTATCGTTGGGTTTGGGGGGGTTAAAAGCATACATAGCCAACATAAAAAAGTTTACAACATAATGTTAAAAAATATTTATTTCGAATGTAACGGTCAAATACTTAGTTTAGCATGCACTTTTATTAGGTTGAACCTTTATCATAATTTTTAACATATTATATAATTTAATAATAATAATAATATTAAGTTTTTAAAACAAATAATCACCAACTGAATTAACTGTACTTTTATTTTTGTCATTTCAAAACTTCATCTTCGCCTAAATATTTCGAGCTAGCAGAAATGTTTATAAATCATCTCGATACAGTCAACAAAAAACATTTCAAACCAATTCTCCACAGAACACGTTTTTTATAATTTTATAAAACAAAATATCATAATATTATTTTAATTTTTTCCAATTTAAAACAGTTTAAAGCTTTCAGTGACTAGGGTACACAAAGTCAATTTCATGATCGTCCAGCATTTTCTGAGTAGGTTAGTTCTTTGCAACGAAAACAGCAACTCCGGGATACATTTCTTCTACACGTGATATGACCCTTAATCCCATCGACTTTTTCCTTTTCAATAACTCCTTAAAATTTATCCTTTTCTGTTTTGAACAAGTGGAGGTTCCAGCATTTATCAATATCCTTGAGTATGTACACATTTACCTTATATTTGTCACTAAATCATTCCCCGCTAAAAAATGTTGAATGCTGTTTTTCATGATTAGTATTTAAACAAGATTTTTCCCCAAAGATTATAAATTAATCAGTTTATTGAACTGAGTTTTTTGGAAAGCTTTTGCACGCGGGACTGTCGCTAAATGAAAAAGTCAAGGTTGAGGTTCTCCCTTGCTATAACTTGTTAAAAAAATAAGGGGAGACAAAAGGGAAACACTGAACACATCGAGGTCCAACCTTATAAATAAACACATGTTATATAACCGCATGTGGTCCATGCATGCCCGCATAACATGAGCCAGAGCGTACGATATAACTACGATTGTACTGTCCCTTTGCCCCCCTTTTTTTCTTTCACCTATCCCGCAAGTTGGGTATTCTAAAAAAGACGCGTAAATTCTCTAGTCGTTACCTTACACCGCTTGTGCTAAAAGGAATTTACAATCGAAAATAGGATAACTTCTAAAAACAGCATTTTAGGTATCCACCTCAAATATATAAATATTTATTTTCTATTAATTTATTTTCGTTTAGTTAGAAAATAAATAAGTAATAACCTTTGTTTTCTAAAACCGTCTTTAAAAACACTCCCAAAAAAACCCAGAGTCATTTTGGCTTTTATATTCTTTTTTCACAGTCGTAAATAACTTGTTTTGGTCCCTTTTGAAATTTTAAAAAAGTATATATCAAGTCCGTATCACTTTTATGTTGACGTATCAATTCTGACGTTACGTTGAGGCTTGCGGCCACGGCAGTTTTTCCCAAAGGCTGAACACAATGACGAGAGGATTTTGGGTTGGCTTATTCCCCCCTCATACATCTGTGTCTGTCTGCTGTCGTCACGCGGTCAATGCTGGAGATTTATGCGAGCCCAAAAGAGAGGGATTTTACCCACGCATACGATGGTTTTCTGCCGCGCACGGTCGTGTGCCCCTCACAATGGCACCCGATCAACCTCGACGTATCGCACAGAAATTTTCGCTGTGTCCAGATGACCTCCTTGCTTCCGAGGGTGGAGGGGTCTTGCGAGAGGCTTTGAGTCGCCGCTGAAGGGAGGAGGGCCGCGTGCGCCGCTTGCATGCGCGGGGGGCGACCACGCAGAGCGAGCAGGGGATGACGAGAGGCCGCCGTGCCGACCCCCGGTAGAGTGTGGCAGTGCAGCAGGAAGGAACAGTGCACGGCGGCCTCGTCGAACCCCGAGGGGAGTGGCGGGGCCGTCCGCACCCCGAGAGGAGTTGATGCACGCGTCCACTCGGGGCAGCGGTGCATCAGTCTTCCTGGAGTACCGGCGGGAGGGACACGGAGCGTCTGGAACACACGGACAGACAAAACACTTTATTTTCGGGCCTCGGGGGGGGACACGCACGATGCTGCCCCACTTCATTTACTCCGGTCGCAGGGGCTTTAACATGGACGACATGACACACCGGGGGAGACCCGAGACATTTGAACAACAAAGAAGAATTATCCCCGTTTTTCTACAACGACTGCACACAACCCCTCGCTTTTCCACAGTTTCAACGTTTTAAAACCCAATTAAGTTCTAATTGTAAAAGATATAAATGTACAGTAACAAATTTCATAGACTTTTTGTGGTTTACGAATAGAGCTATCACGAGATAGAAGCCCCATGGTACATGACGGTTTTCGGGCTTTGGGGGTAAAAAAGAGGGAGCGAAGCTTATCGTTTAATAAAGTTAAACATAATATAAAACAATACAATGTCTCGTTGTTTTTGTTTTTCATGGAGGCGTCGAATTAAAAAAGGATACACAAATCAAAATTAGTTCTGTTTTTGGTGGAGGTGCCGGGTATTGCGGGTATATTAAAGTCATTGTGTATCATCTTTTTCAAGGGCATGTCAACATAAAACGCATGTAAATCGGTGCTGGTGTTCAGTTTTTATCGTGAGACGTGATACACGCACAGGCGGATGGACGAAGGACAGAAAAGTCTCGATGCTAGAATAATGAAAGTATTCTTTCTTGTTGGCGGATAGACAATATTTTTCCACTGGTGTAAATAAGTAATATAGACGTTGCCATTCCCTCTTTTGATTGAAAGAAACGTCCTTTACTTTGATTGGCTCGAGCACCGACGAACACTTCCACGCGAAAGATCGATCATTGACGAGTTACTTCGCCCCAAACAGCGAATGTCTCCTATCAGTGTTAATGAAGAGAACACAGCCACTCAATCATACCGGATGACAAAGAGGGAATTGTGCGAACCACTCAAGCAAAACCCACTAGCGCTCACAAAGACTAGAGTAATTTATAAACAGTCTTACAAAAACATGGCCGATAGTCACTTGACTAGAGGGTTTGATCGAAAAATAAATCCATTATTTATGTGCTTAATTTTTTATGAGATATATAACTTTTCGTTTTAATGTTTGGTGATAAGTTAACATGATGGGTTTGTAGGGGGGGGGGAGGGGAGCATTCACAAGTTTCAGCCGTGGGAGGGAGGAACGACTATCCCCCTACGTTTTCTTGAAATTGATAAAACAAACTGTGTTTGTAACACACAGATATAGTCCCATGTGTCATAGCTGTTTTTCGTTTGGAGCTGCATCAGCAACACTTTCTGACTTTCGGCACTCCCCCATGCTAATCACTAGCCTAATCACACCTATGAGTGTGATAATATATTGCAAGTAATACAAGTAATACAATAAAACAAACAATGTAGTGCTCCGCTATTGTAAAACATTTATTAAAATGAGCATACAATTTGTACAATTTGGTAGTGCCCATACTGAAAGAAGAATGTGGTGATAATGTATTTTTGGTTGAGCGAGCCGAGCGAAGCGAAGATTCATTTTCACTTACACTGGAGAAAAAAATCAGGAATGTTTTTTTTTTTTGTATTTTGTGTGTTGTCCGCAGGATTCCGGCTAAAAACCGATACTCCAATTGCGATGAAATTTTATGGAGGGCCTTCGAATCTCTAAAACTTAGAACTGCCAGTTTTTTGAGCGCAATCGAAAAATATTTCTCATTAAAATCGGCAATTTTACGATTTTTTTCGATTTTGAAAAATTTCTTCTAACTTAAACACCTACAGCTTTATCCGATTGTTATAATTTTTTCACAGAACCATAATTTTATGAATTAAGATAATCGTGTGAAATTGAGCGCAATCGAAAAAATTATTTTTCTCCATGAAAATCAAATTGTACGGGTTTTTTTCTTTTAAAAAAATTCTTTGACTTTATGAAACACCTACATGTTTTTATACCGGATTGTAATGATTTTTCATTAGAACTTAGATTTTATGAATAATATATTCCTTGTGAAATTTGAGGCAAATCAAATAATTATTTCTTATGAAAATCGCAATTTACGATTTTTTCTTTTTTAAATTCGATTCACACCCTTCCCCAAAATAAAAAATTAAGTTTATTTTTTATTTTAATTTAAATTAATTTAAAAAAAATCTTCAACAGTATGATTTTCTCACAGAACAACAGAACAATCCGCATAACACATGGAAGCTCAATACACACAATTACGCTCATCCAACAACGCGGCGGGAATTAAGCGTTAGAGTTTCATAGTAGAGGTTCATGTCATTTTCAGCTGTGACGTTTATTGCACTGTTGCCATAGATTAAAAAAAGAAGGGAGGATCATGATGATAGAAAATCGACAACTTTAAAAGCACTTTACATTCTCCTCCTTCCCCACCACTTCAGATTTTAAAAACACCAGCTACAACTGAAAACTATAGTACAGTCAGTTTTCTAGAGATTTGTGTTCCTAGGGTAGCTGACTTGATGGCTAGTTGGAAGGATGCACAAACAAAAAAATAAAAACTCATCTTCCTTTATCACCCCACCCCCCCCCCCCCCCCCCGCCCCCCCCCCCCCCCCCCCCCCCACCCCCCCCCCCCCCCCCCCCCCCCCCACATTACGAATAAAGAGTTCCTACGCGCACTGTAAACCCCCACAATTGCAGTGGGTTCTCCAACTGTAAGAAACGCAAGGGCTAAGGCCTGCCCAATGTGAACGTCTAGTTGTACAGGGCAGTTGCCTCTGACAGTTTAGTTAGCACATGCGACGGTGGTCTCCAATGTAAGAACGCAAGGCAAGGCCTGCCCATGTGAACGTCCAGTTGTACAGGGCATGTTGGCCTCCTGACAGTTTAGCACATAGCGTCGCGCAAGTCGAGGCCGAGCGTCGATTTCCCACTGAATTCTGACACTCGAAGAGACAATGCTCTAAATTGGATTCTGGAGAGGAGGGCGCTAACTTGTCGTACATGTCGATTGACATGACTTACAGGGGAGGATATAGAGTCAGTAGGGAAGTTGGAAGGTTGGCTAAAATGCAGATATGGGGGGTATATTCAGTAAGTGTGTGTGTGCTTGAGGAAGAAGTTGGAGACTCGGATCTGATTGCAATTTTTAAAGTAAGTGACCCAGATTAAAGTTCAGAGTGCTGTGATTTTTATTAAAAATATGAGGTATTTTAAAAACATCACCCTTCTTTCACTTCGATAATTGAAAGGTTGGAACCAAATCTTATAAGTCCTGTCTTATTTCGTGGGGGTCTGTATTAGCCAAAAATAGAAATATGCCGGAGCGGTTTAGCAGAGGTCGTGTTAACCGGTTCCACAAAGAAACTCCGAAGTTAAGCAGTTCTTCGGGCGTGGTCAGGGGTGAGTGACTGAACGCTATGCCTCTGAAACTCACGTATTACCGATGGTCCTAGAGCAGATGGAAGGTTCGAGAGTGCTAGTGTACCTGCTCGTTCTCCTCGAAGTCTGCCTCGGCGTCCGGTGAGTGGAGGAACTATCTGACTGTCAAGGTTTAACACCGTTCCTTTAGGATGGAGTTTAAACCGTTGGTTCCCCTGATACTTTTCAACAAGGAGTCAGGCTACGTGGCTGGTAACGGGTTTCCCTCCTCCCTTCGTTCTACTTCATCCTCATCGATCACCACTCATGTCTCGAATAGCTAATGTGGCGTCAATATGAGACGTTAAGCAATATCCAATCAATCAATCACTATGACTTTTACATAATTTGTAGGTCTGAAGAAACTCAAAAAGAATAAACTATAATGGCAAAATAATTGGCATATTTGTTCGTGCATTCAATTAGACAACATTGTCTCAGATGGATGTGTTGTGGCAAATTTGAGGCTCACTTTCGTAAGGCAGGAATAAGCATACCCGAAGCAAGACAGCTTACTTAACTTAAAATTACACTTTAGCATCCAGCAGAGGCTTTTTATTTAGCCTTCTGTTTTGATGGATTTCCCAGCTTTTAATCAACTTTTCTGAGGTTCGGGGACCAAGCTAGGTAGGCCCGACGCTCTGCTATGTGGCGTCTACGCGGGCTCTGATTGGCTCAGCAGGAGGTGTAGGCGTCACGGAGGGGATGGGGGGGAAATGATCCATCTCCCCCGACAGCGGTTTGTCATGTGAATACAAACATTGCCATACCAAAACAAACATTTAATTATCCAGGCCAACGTGGGTAAATAAACATGTTGTGTAAGAGAAGGATAAAGACTAAAAGCAATGTACGTTTCACAGGGATGCGTAGATAATTAGAAGGATATTGTCTCCATTGGGGCGAGCATAGGCCTGATTATTAATAAAATTTGTTGTCAAAACATATTTTTGTTTCTGTTCATTATCGAGAAAGTAACAGAAGCGTTATGGTAGGCCTATTACCCAAAAAAGGGTGGGCGAAAAAACGAAAAATTAGCACTTGTGTTTTGTCCCATTAGTAAAGAAATGTAACAAAATCCAATTTCAATTAAAATTCATCTAAACACCGCCACATATACCTCGGGGGTTGGTTCATTACATAGTTTTTTTTCCCCACATCACGAAGATACTACCATAAAAACACGTGGGTTGGTTTGAACAATCGATTAATGCAACTGTAATAATCTAGGTGCCCGTTAGGGCGCGCAGCCAGAGCCGCGGGCGCTTACACCACCTCAAGCACCTTATACCCAAGCAGAGTTGGGGTGATTTCGAGGTGTTACCCAAGCCGTCATGTAAACGTTGATGTGAAATTGAACAACTATCACAATCGAGGGGATTTAGGTACTGACCAACACATGCCAAACAATTATTGGGGTACGATTATCCTTATTGGTGAAAAAAATGGCTTGAAACATGCTCAAAATCATTTAAGGATGTTTAGCACTGCTATGCCTACTACTGCCTACTACTGAGCCTATACTGCTACTGACTAAACATCTATACGTCGCCGGCGATTTGACCGAAGGGGGGACCTACATGTTCATATTTTACATGGGACATTAAGGTTATAAAATATAGTCTCTTGAAAAAAAAAAGTTGAAAAAAGTTTGTTGGAAGGCTTCCAATAAAGGTTTTAAAAATAAGCCTTTAAACACTTGGCATACAATCAACAAAGTAACCAGAGTTACTTGACACTTGTTGGACGGTATAAGAGAAGGTTAGGCGGGAAAGTGCGATAAGTAAACAAATAGCGGAATGTAAAATTTTTCTTCTTTGTGTGGAACGAGAAAAGTGTACATTTTATTCTCTCACTTAAAACAATCAGAAAACCGTAATCTGTAGTCAGCGGGGATAAAGGTCAAATACAGAACACTAGGGGTTTTTGTGGTAGAGGTCTGAATTTTGGACTGTATAGCTCAGAACAATATTCTAAGAAAATTGCCTCGAGGGCGCCATGACAAAAATACGTCCGAGTAAGGGGTGGAAGGGGTTGAAAAACATGGCATTTTAAAAAATTCGAAAATTCAATATCAAACTAATTTTATCCTAAGATTACAAAATTAATATATAATATTGTAGGATAAAAAGTCCAAAAATTTATTTAAAAAATACATATTTACCATATATGTAATCTAAACCAGATTTTACACCCTTGACTTTTTATTAAACAAATTCTCACTGTGCTTGGGGAGGATTGGCCTACCAGACGTGGGTTTGTGATAGGGCGTGAATTTCCCTAAAATATCAGAAGATGTTCTCTAAAAAAAATGGCTCGAGGTGCCTCAAAAAGTACTTGCTTATAGGAGAAAAAAGGGGGTTGTATAAAAGGCTTTGATAACACTAATAAATAATTGTATTCAAAATATAATATAAAGGACGCCAAAATTAACATTATTGAGATTAAGATGTAAAGTTTAATTTTAAAAAATTTTAAAAATTTCACCATATATGTAATCTGATCAGATTATGCACCCTGACACTTTTCATAAATTTACCCAAATATTAACGAAAGTGTATCGTAGTGACCACTTGTTTTGTACCCAAATTATCCAATATTACGAATTAGGACGAAAAAGAACATTTTACAATGCCTCAGGTACATTTTCACACAATGGACTTTGACCCATTTTCACCACATTTACTCAAGATTAACAAAAGGGTATAGTGTGACACTCGTTTTGTCCCAAATTATGCCAATAATAACGAATTAGGACTAAAATAAGTTTTTTCACACTTTGGGTACATTTTTACGCTATAGACTTTGACCCCCTTTTTTTTTTTACACATTTACTCAAAAATACGAAAGCTGTATCGTGTGACCATTCGTTTAATCCCAAAATCATGTCAAATGATAATTAATTAGACGATTTTTGTAAAACCTTGGGCATATTTTCCACGCAATGGACTCTGATCATTTTCTAACAATAATCGTTCAAATAGCCTATTAAGAGTAGCCTAACCAATTGGTGGTTTTGCTAGTCGAGGTCAACACACCTATGGGATCAAAATAGTACATTCATGATGTAGGTGAATAATTTTTTGTACTGTGAAACTGGCCCCTTTGCTAACGCTATAATAATATAGGCCACGTGACGGATGGATGAGTCTTTTTGGGTCAATCGATCCTCTATTTATATGGTCTTCATACTGTTTCTTGTTATAAGTATGTTTTGAATAAAGATCAGTGATTGTAATTACGTTATAAAATTGTCAAAAATCTCTTCTTTTAAAAGCACAGTTATTGATTGTTATACAAAATAGGTACAGTATATTTATTTTATAGTGGCACGGGAAGTAGTAGATGTTCCACACACTTTCCGAATTTAATTTTCATTAGATTTTTATTGAGTTATTTAACAAGGGACTATTCACAATAGCCCGGGAACGAGGCCCTGCAATGGTAAACGGGAATATTGGTTATGTTTAAACATTTGTCTGTTAACTGTAACGATTAACGGGAAGCTATTGCCAGGCTATGATAGAGCAACCCTAAATTTGACAAATTAGTTTACGAGTATGTTGCCTTGTGCGAGTGTACGAATTTAATAAAATAAAAACTTAAATGTTGTAAACATTTGTATTTAAAAATGCTGATTGTAGCCCCAAAAAATGTGCAAGGTCGTTAAAAACAAATCGTCTCTTCCTAATTCCACTTATTGACAAAATTTGAGATTAAACGAGTGGTCACACATACACTTTCGTTATAATCTTGAGTAAATGTGTGAAAATGGGTCAAAGTCCATTTGTGGAAATCTACCCAAGGGTTAAT
Source organism: Sweltsa coloradensis (assembly GCA_024449915.1). Lineage (NCBI taxonomy): Eukaryota > Metazoa > Arthropoda > Insecta > Plecoptera > Chloroperlidae > Sweltsa > Sweltsa coloradensis. The sequence goes on from JAMZAV010002987.1 coordinate 175,812, forward strand.
AAACTTATTACGTCCTTATTCGTATAGTGGCATAGGAACGAGTGGCACACTATACACTTTCGTTAATCTTGCGTAAAATGTGGAAAATGGAGTCAAAGTTCCATTGTGTGAAAATTACCCAAAGGCATGGCAAAATGTTTATTTCGTCCTAATTCGTAATATTGGAATAATTTGGGACAAAAAAACAAGTGGTCACACGATTACACTTTCGTTTAAAATGTGACGTAAATGTGTGAAAATGGGGTCAAAGTCATTGTGTGAAAATGTAACCCAAGGTGATAATAACTTATTTTCGTCCTAATTCCGTATATTGGGATAATTTGAGACCAAAACGATGGTACACTTAACACTTTCGTTAATCTTGTAGTAAATGTGTGAAAATGGGTCAAAGCCATTGTGTGAAAATGTACCCAAGGCATTGCAAATGTTCTTTTCGTCTCAATTCGTAATATTGGAATAATTTGGACAAAACACGTGGTCACACGATACACTTTCGTTAATATTGCGGAAATTATGAAAAGTGGTCAGGGTGCATTAAATCGATCAGATTTACATATATGGTGAATTTTAATTTTTTAAATTAAACTTTAAATCTTAATCTACAATAATAATGTAATTGGCGTGTCCTTTATATATATTTGGAATAAGATTTATTTATTTTAGTGTGATCACCCTTTTAGTACACCCCTTTTTCTCGATAAGCAAGTTAACTTTTTTGAGGGCACCTCGAGCCATTTTTTAGAGAACATTCTTCGAGTATTGTAGGGAAAATTCACGGCCCTATCACAAAACCCCACTGTTATGGTAGGCCAATCCTCCCAGCACCCCCAGTGAGAAAATTTGTTAATAAAAAGTGCAAATGAAGAAAATCTGGTAAGATATACATATATAGGTAATATGTATTTTTTTAATAAATTTGGATTTTATCTACAATATGTATTAATTTTAATCTATGGATTAAAATTTAGTTTGATATTTGAATTTTCGAATTTTTTAAAAATGCCCATTTTTAACCCCTTCCACCCCCTTAAACCGGACGAATTTTGTAATGGCAACGCGCAGGGCAATTTTCTTAGAATATTGTTCTGAGTATACAGTCAAAATTCAGACCTCTACCCCACAAAACCCCTAATGTTAGCCTTATCCGCCTAGCTACTGGCCTAGGCCGATGTGAAAAGTATTTATATGCAACAAGTGGTAGTTCTACAGTTCCATTTGGCTATAGGACTAGGTAAAAATTCATACTTCATACATGTTTGACAAGCTTAGCCAACCCTATATGCCACACCAACTGTTCTGTATGAGCTTGCTCATCTGTTTGCTACATAATTGCAACAATCAAATCATTCATACAACTCGCTTCGATTGGCCCCGTTTATGAAGCACGCCATCTAGAATAAAATAGAACTTTTTCGAGCTCTTTGCTATACGCAAATCTTTTTAAAGTGTTAGATTTCGTGCTAATCGTTCAACCATAGACATCCTTAGGGGTTAATATCAATGCTTTCAACTCACAACCATTGACGTTTTCCCACGATACCGTTCAAGAATACCAATTCCTTCGAAAACGAAAAACGACTTCGTTTTCCAAATTGCGTTTTCAAACCTTTTTCATCTCCCACCGAACTCAAAGAATTGGGGTACCTCCAGTCATTATACCGTCGTATACCATGTTATACCACCTCATACCCAGGATGTACATGAATCCGGGGTCTAGATATTTTACATCCGATATTGTTAATGCTAATACCATAGCAATTTAAATCAACTTTGATAAAAAATATTATATTTTAGAAAATAATTTGTAATGAACTTCGAAAAAGTTAATGAGATCACCACCACATAACAAAAACTTGTAGAGAAAACAGCCAAACCTTATACACACTCAAAAGGAATGAGATCTAAAAAAAGGGCAAGCTCATACTACCCTCCACATAAAACGTACAGTGTCCCATAACAGCATCCTCGAAAAGCTTGGCAAAATAGGAAATTTGCATGTATACGTTTAAATTTAATTGAAAAAGAACTTGGATAACTATTACGTTAAATTAATAATCGCAAAATTCATTTTGCAAGCTTTTTCGCGGATGCTGTGTTATGGGGACACTGTACGTTTTATGTGAAGGGTAGATGAGCTGGCCCTTTTTTTTAGATCTCATTCCTTTTGAGTGTGTAAGGTTTGGCTGCTGTATTTCTACAAGTTTTGGTTATGTGTGTTTATTTATTACGATAACGCTAATTTAATTTAACCTTGATTATCAGAAAATAGATAATGTCTTACGGCAAACTATTGTGTAATTGTTACAAAGTCAAACCACAAAGAAAGATGCACTGAATCTATTAGGGTTACCTATTTTAGTATTTCAATATACACTAGAGTTGGTCGAAACGCTTCACCTCCTGAACGTGTCTATTTAAAGACTCGTATATCTCTCAATTCAACACGTTGAGACTTCATTGAGATAATACGATCGTCAAGCTAAACAGATTAGAAAGGATATACTGTATTCACGATGACTTAAACCCTCTAAAATGGAAAACCAATATTAGGGTAACCGCTCACAGGCCCGTATTGCCGTACCCGCCATACCACGCCCTACCATAGATGTGCTAAAAAAAACATTTTGTCCCCGACAACCTGATCCCAAATACCTTCGTATTAATCATGCTGATCATGAATTACTATTTAACCTGTAAAATAAATTTACAGCTTGGATTCACTGTTGATTTAAGTAAAAACAGCAAGAAATACTATATAGCATCAAAAAGAGTTGTTAAATTTGCAGAGTATGTTTATCGAGAAGTATACGATCTCATTTTCAAATTTTGAGAGGCTTTCGTGACACTTTTTGGACATAAAGCTAATATTTGACTATATCATAAAGTTGAAAAGGGTTGTAAATTTGCATCCGATTGATCTTGAATTATACGATCTCATTTTTAAAATTGGCTTCAGCTACACGTTTCGACAAATAAAGCGAAAAATGTGACTGTGACATTAAAGATGAAGAGGGGTTGTAAAGTTCAGTCCGTTGTTCGGAAACTTATTATATCTTATTTTGTCGTAAAAAGACGAAAGAAAAGTTTGCGATCGAACATCCATTCCATATTCCCATGCCAAATAGCTTCGCTGGGAGGAGTGGATGTATAGGAGGCTTTTGATTTGCGATGGTTTCTCCGCATAGGCCAGGCCAGTGTGTCAAACAGCAATAATCAGTTTTGCCCAGGGTAATGAAAAAACCCGTATTGAGATTGTATTCAGAACGGCGTTTAGTCATTAGGTGAATGTTTCGATGTGGTCTGATTCTTATAAATCGATGGAAGTGAGTTCGTGGAATCCGAATAACATTTAAAGTTATGACACGTGTCTTCTAAAACTGCCGCACTGCAAAGGACTTACATGGGAGTTGATAAAACTTAGTGGTAATGGTAAATTTCACAACACTTTTGTCGGAATAGAATATAGATGACAAGAAATAATCTTATAGTTTTCAAGGGTTTGAACTGTGTTCAATATAAAAATGAGTTCATGAAAAGGAAAAATAGTATACATATATCAAAATGGCTTTGTTTAAAGAACTTGTACGAACTGGAAAATAAAAGAATACGGACACTCATTTATATATATTATAAAAAATCTTAACAAAATCAATGTCCACAATAAAATATGCCTCGAAATTTAGGTTCGTTCGATTATAACGTTTTAATCAAAAAAGTGTTTTGCTAGGTACTCTTGAAAATATTTTAAAAAAAATACTTGTTGTATTTAAAATTATTTATTAAATGTTTTAATTCATTGCGAAAAAATGACGTTGAAACATAATATATCATTGTTTGTACCTGCGCGATAGAGCTCTAGCCAGGTGACCGTTGTAGCTCCCGGTTCGTGTGCTAAGGAACTCGACGATCACATTGCGCGCGACTGCTCGAGTATCTCTCCTGGTGCGTGTTGACGAGCGAGAGGACTCGGTTGGTGCACTAGTTTGTGCTGCTGATGACCCATCCCTCGGAGAAGATCTCCACGAGGTGGTGTCTTGGGGCCGGGGGCTGGGGTCACACCACCACGTGCACCGACCCACCGGAAGGTGCACGGCGGATGCGGCTGCGTTGGCCAGCACACGGGAGCGCCGGTGGGGGCCGGCGTAGGTGGCGGAGGAGCGGCGTCGAGTTGACTGGGGGCGGTCGCGTTGAAGTCGGACCGTCTCCACTGTTCGTGCTGGAGGAAGATGCCGAGGAGTTTGACGTAGAGGAAGCGCCGGGCCCGGCTCGATCAGCCACACGGGTGATTGCTCACAGTTTACCTGGGGAGAAGAATGAAAATATCACATGGTTAGACTCCCTGGTATGGCTAGTGGTAAGCCCATGTTTCAAGGTTACAAGGTTACAATGTAATTTGTTTTGCAATGAGGGATGAGGACTAAAACAACTTTTAAAAATGGTTGTATTGTAACAGTCACAGAGTACATTATAGGAGTATATTAGTACACTTTAAATAATGAATTTACTATTGTTATATTTTTTAAATCGAAGAGTTTATTGCACTTAAATAAAATAATTAAATAAATTGTATTTAGAGTCTACCCACTCAGTTAAATAACCTGATTTCAGTGGGGGATTTAAATCAAAGCGACAAAAGCAACCTTTTAGGCCCCGACGCAATCGAGAAGTTGAGCGCTACCAACAAAGAATCGGATATTTTTCAATGTGAAATATTAGCAATAAGTGGTATGGACAGTGCGAACACCAGCGGAGGAGCAAACGCCAGAGATCAACAAGGCCAGATTCAGAACAACTTGAATTTATTATGTGCTTCGTTTGCTAGGGACGGCTCTAAAAGGTCACCGTTTACAAACTCCAAGTGTGCACTCTCCCAACATTACGATGGTCAAATTGTCACTGACCTTCGACACATTTGACAGCTAATCCTAAGATAAAACCTCAACGTGTAGAGAATCGAATATATTTCATCTGTCCGATGCCTGATTAGAGAGGCTGCTGGTCATGCCCGAGGGTTCAAGCCCGCAGAATCACCGGACCACGGGGTCGTTATCGCCGAGATTAATCTTGACCAGTCAATAGGTGAACTACCTCACGTAGAACTCTAGACGCACTTGCAGGCCACTTCGAGCAAAACGTAGATGCTCACTCGATGCTGCGTATAGCTATTTGATTGGACATCATGAACAGTCAATTTCGAAAAATGTTTGTTTATTAAAATGTATAGTCATGTGTCTCAAGATAGGAAGCTCCGCAAACGCTTTTTCAGCGCGTTGTGGATGAGCGTCTGTTTATTTAAACAAAAAAGCGTTAAAATTGCGATTTTCATTGAATAACTTCACTTTTCGATGTGGCGCTTCAAATTTCACACAAATATATCAAGCCATAAAATTTGAGGTTCTGTAAAAATATCATCACAATCGGATAAAGCATGTAGGTGTTTAAAAGTCGAAACACATGTTTTTTAAACAAAAAGCGTAAATTACGATTTTCATGGAAAATTATTTTTCAATCGCGCTCAAAGTTCATAACAACATATTAATTTATGAAGTAAAAGGTTCTGTCAAACAAATCATCACAATCGAATAAAGAGGGGTAGGTGTATTCGTCGAAGAATATTTTTTAAAAAAAAAAAAATCGTAAAAATTGCGATTTCATAAGAAATAATTTTTTGAGTTCTCTCAAATTTCACACGAATATATTACTCATAAAATTAAGGGTTTGCGAAAACATCATTTTCAATCGGATAAAGAATGTAGGCTGTAATAAGTCGAAGAATTGTTTAAAAAATAGAAAAAATCGTAAAAGTGCCTCCAATTTAATAAGAAATAATTTTTTGATGCGCTCGAAAAACGTGGAGTTTCTACGTTCAGAGATTTCGAAGCATCCATAAATTTCATCGCAATGAAGTATCGGTTTTGCCGGAATCTCTCGTTGTTAACAAAGACACAAAAATGCAACACAGAAAAAATAAGAAAAACGATTTTTTTCTATAAAATTGCGATTTCATGAGAAAAATCATTTTTGATTGCGCTCAAAAACGTTGTCTTGTAATTCTAAGTCCAGAGATTTTGGAAGGCCTCCAGAAAATTTCATAGAAATTAGATATCGGTTTAGCTGGAATCGTCTGTTAACAAAACACCACAAAAATACAAAACAGAAAAAAACAAGAAAATCGAAAAAGGTTAAAATTGAAAGTTTCATGAGAAATAATTTTTATCAATTTTTTGACCGTGCAGTGTCTAAGTTCAGAAATTTAAAAGGTGTCCAGAAAATTTCATTGCAAATTGGAATATCGGTTTAGCCGGAATCGTGTTAACAAACACACAAATATACAAAAAAAAAAAGAAAAAAAAACATTCCGGGGTTTTTTCTCCAGTGTAGTGAAATGGGATCTTCGCTTCGCTCGCTACGCTCATCCAATTATAAATCGGTAAACAATTCCGTCTTGGTGTATTTGTTTATTTTAAATACGATCCAGAAGTTACAAAAATTTATCCCGATATACTCATATACTTTTATACACAATTTAGTGATAAAAAAGTGTCGCATAGTCGTTGTCACATTGCTTGTTGGTAACTATCTTTAAATTATTGTTACTTATAACTAGGGATGGGATTTGACCGGTCAAATTCAAATTTGGTCAATTGACGGTCAAATGTAAAAAATCATAAATTAAATTTTATTAGATAATTACTAAATTTATTTTAAAATATTGTGGTGGCAAAACCTTTTTTCATTTAAATGCTTTATTAAGTGGCATATCATCATCGTCATCATCATCGCCGATGCTGTCATCAGTCCCTTCCTCCGATTCAGCTTCAGCTTCCACAGAAGCTATTATATTTTATTTGTCTATTATAATTCATATTATAAATACATAATAAATGATAATTTAAAAAAATCAAAAAAACCATACCTTAAAATCATACCTAATTAAAAAATTTTTAAATGAGAAAGAAAGAAAGAAATGTTATCGTTTACTTAACAATTAAAATTAAAATATAAAAATAAAATTAATTTGAAGTTTTAAAGAAATATACACATGTTTTCTTTTACGTCAATTGACTAAAAGTATTTGACCAGTCATTTGACCGGTCGTGACCGGTCAATTGACATTGTGCAACCCTACTTATAACATACCTTTGGAACTGCCCGTACTTCTATGGCTCGTGTGATAATATAGACGCGCCAATAAGTATGAAATAAATAGTTGACATTTTAAATTTTAATTCACAATATTTGTGAGTGATCCTATATGTAAGCTTTTATTAAAACAAGCATTGGGAAGCGAGTGCCCAAAACAGAAATGCAAATTATATATTTCAAAGTTGAGATAATTTTGGTGGAGGTGCCGGGTCCAACATTTAATTTTTTTGGAAAACGTTCGCGTCGCCCCCTTGAGCCCTGGGTCACCAAAATCATTCTGTATCACCTTTGTTGAAGAGTAACGTCAACACACACAATGAGAGACCGCTTTACCGACCATTCTTGTTGGACACGATTCCACCCGCGGGCGACTCCAGAATCAACAAGGCTAATTCGGAAAATCGATAGAATTTTTTTATGCTTTGTCGCTACTATACGGCTTTAAGGCACCAAATACATAACAAATCCAAGCCTATTATAGCCTACTACAGCTCGTTAACTCGCTCAATAAATTTAGCTCTTCCTTCGGTATATTATCAGTGCTGTAAATCGCCTTAGAAGTAACGACTAAGCACAGAGCATTTGTCATAATACATGATTGTATTGCATCAATTGTGAACGTATTGTCTTAAAAGAACCACAGTACCAACGCAAAACTACTAAAGAAAAGTTATCTTTAATAATTTTAAAGCATTCAGCGACAAACCAATTTTAGATTAACCAAAGACGTTATAAACAAAAACGCACGTTATGCCATTTACTCAAAACTTGAACAATAACAAAATGCTAGCTAGCTATCTTATCGTGATTTTCATTGTGATAGTCTGCAATGATAAGTTTTTTCTGTGAAAGAATGAAACTATAATTTTAACAAAAGAAAAAAAAAGAAAAAAAAGTGAAACATGTGATTAGCGTACATTTACATTTATTGAACTTTTCAGTGAAATAGGTTCATGAAACACTATTTACCATCCATCATACACGCAAATAGCATCAGATTGATGTAGTTTAAGGCCTAAGGAAGAGAGTCCAGAAGATTTATGCAGTATTGCATAGAAGTGTATCAATGTTTTATGTAAATTATGAACAGTATCGAGAGTACAAAGCAAAGGTTGACACTGTAACATTCCATCCGTGCCTTAGCGCCCTTAATGTCTAGATAAACGCAACGCATTACTGGACGACCTTTTAAAAATAAAGTACTTTGAAGTATGATTATTAAGTTTTAACTCAACACGAAGCAAATTGCCCTAGATACTCAAAACTCAAACGGGAGAGATACAATATTTAATACACTGAAACTTGCAGATGGAAATGATTACTTTTCCTCTTCAATAATTAAAACTACCAATAATGATATCGTAGATTTATGGCATATCGATTAAAAATTTGTATTTTGTAAAAGTTTGTAAGCACCACCCCACAACAGAAGAGCTCCTTGTCGATTTCCCTCGTCTCAAATAGAAAACTGACAAGAAAATCAATAATAAGGGTACTCGAGCAAACGCTTGCCTAGGAAAATGCAAATTTTGTCATTAACGATGTTATCTCGGCTGACTGGAATTGCGCATTATATGAAGCGCAGATTGCGACGCAAACAAACTCGGTGAAAACAAAGCCCCACTCCTCACTCTTATATTGACAATATCCTGTCCATTAGTTTCACCTTGGAGGAATAGTGCTTTAATCGTTTAATGCTCGTTAACAGTAACTTGTTGTTTTCACTTATCCAACTAATAAAAGCATTTACGTCGCCACATTAAAAAATACAATTTCCTGTTGTGTATAAAAAGAGTGCCATTACTATCATAATATACTAGGGAAACGCCAAAGTCGTTGTGAGACGAGTGAGTGAGCCATGTGTTGAGTACCCGGTAACGTTTCTTTTCTTCCCCTTACCTTAGGTCTCCCTATAGCCTATCATAGGCTACAGTGGAGCATTTTGGCCTAAACTATGGCCTAAACTTTTACACAACTCCCGGACCAACAAGACCCGGCAGTCACACGGAATATTCAGTTGAAGACTGCCAACAAACAGCAACCTCCGGCACAGTGATTTCCACCAATACCCTATTATTTATACGAATATAATTATCAAACTTAAATGCAAATGTTCCGGGTACCCACCACATGACTCGCTCACTCGTCTAACTACGACTTTGGCGTTTCCCTAGTCTAGTTGGCTAAAGTGCCCTTGTAGCCGAAATGTGGGAGACGTGGGTTCAATCCCCTGGTCGGGAAAGATTTTGTAATTTCTAGATTGTATTTAAAAATAATTAAACATGTTTTGAAATGCATATAACGCAGTGAAGTCCATCATCTGTGGCAATAGGGCCTACTATGGTCAACATAGCCAGTACGAAATACGTGAAAATAAATTGCAAGGTTTACTCAATCTACGAGCGGAATTTGGGGGTACCTTGACGTCCAACATTCGACAGACCTTGCATGGGCACGGCATTACACGGCCAGGCGAAAAACAAACAAAAAATATCTTTTCAAAATCTAAAACATTGTCGTTAAAATAATTTCTAAACATTGGAAGTCTATTTTTCAGTTTTATCATTTCTTGTAGGTTTAAATCGCAATGAATCTTGCTGATTTTGTTAGCAGTTCTCAATTAACTCGTGCCGGATGTCTGTTTAAAATTTCAGCGCAATCTGTTCAGCGATTCGGCTGATTTTCAACGTACACACACACACACACAACACAGCACGCACGCAGAAAAACAATTAGGGCCGTTTAAGTCGAATGGAAATCACTACGTTCGCTACGCTCACTCGTTCAACAATTCAATAAGATCTTAAGGAGGATTTGGTCTAATCATTGGGCTATGAGATTTATGTTCTATTTATATTTTACTTCGCAAATTGTAGTACACAAAGAACCTAACCTAACCTAACCTTAAAACAGAGCACATTCCTTGGTAGTATCACTCCACTAGAGGTGTAGGATATTCGTTCGTAGGTCGTAAGCGTCGGCACGTACAACGCACGTACTCGGCAAGAGGAACGCACACATCAATCACGCAGAATATCATCCCCGCCGTAACTCACCCCCCCCTCCCCACCACCTCTCTCGAGACTGGGATCTCATTCTTCATAACGTGTGCATAACCCTCCAATAAACCGTCTTATTACGGCACTCATTTTTCATTCTTATGCGAAAAAGGTTTTACCAATTCTTTTCTGTTTCTTCAAACTGGCGCATATGGCTCTCTTGGGAAAGAAAAAAAAAGAAAAAAGTGGTTCAACTACGTTTATAGACTATTAGTGTAATCTAGTGTACACTCCAGTTTCCATTCACATTCGCGTAAAAGATCCGAATCAAAAAAGAGTATATTTTTCTTCATTTTGTGCATTTACTTTGTGTCTTGAGTATGATTAAAGTTTATTTCCTAATTATTTTCACTTTGTAACTGGGATAACGATGCAATATAAGAGAAGAGACGATCAAATTACACAAACTTGGCCCTATTATTTAAATCAAGACAAAGTTGAAAGTACCTACCGTAATTTCTTTGCGTCGTCAGTTAATCCATTACGTTAAAATCACCAGTGAGACGTTCTAGAATGTAGTGACTATAGTGGCAAAGACAAGCTCTCCCAGCAACTAACAGATCTGAGTTCGAGTCTCGCACAGTGTTTTAGTTTGTAACACACGGGTAAAATAAATAAATAATTTTTTGTAGGATGCCCGCTGTCGGGTATACACATCAGATTTAACCGTTGTGACCCTCTTCAGGGCTAACTGGGTATATTGCGGATAGGATATTGTGAAGGCGATGTCCGAGGACTATTTAAGAGGACTCAATCCCTTGCATTCGCATTAACGACTGAGGAAAACCTCGGAAAAAACCTTCAGTCCGGAATAAACGGGTATGGGAGTATCCAAAATATGGAGCAAAGATAGATAATCAACGGACTTATAACACTCAACTAATATTGAATTGTGCTTAGATATCTCTGTTGGTGGAGGTGCCGGGTCCACACAAATTACTAGCTCAGTCCATCTGACCTCAAAGGTCATCATACACGTTCTGTATTGGAACTCAATGCCAATAAAAAACGCATACCACACACACTGATACACGACACAGTTTTATGATAATAATAATAATAATAATAATAATAATAAATAATAATAATAAAAAAAAAAAATAATAATAAAAATAATAATAATAATAATAATAATAATAATAATAAAAATAATGATTGATTCACAGTTAAAACTATACATAAGCTTATATTTCTTGTTTTGATTTGAATCAACTATTTTTAGTTACAAAATTAAACGGGTCCATTAACTTGGCTCCCCCACATTGGAATTTCAAACCAAAAATAGTTACATATTTTTGCACTTTTATAAAACCCAAATCTTGGATTTTTGCACCCCCACCATTTCGCAGCATTTCGCATTTCAAATTGGGGGAGCCAAGTTAATGGTGGCACCCCCACTTTCAAAATCGAACTTAAAACCAATCCCATATTTTTGCTCCATTTATGCAACTTTTTGTAGGTACTCTAGTTTTTATTTTTGCTCCCCTTCCCATTCGCAAGAATTCTCATTTCAAAATGGGGGAGCCAAGTTAATGGTGGCTCCCCCACTTTCGAAATCGAGCTTTAAACCGAGACCATATTATTTTATTGACCATTTATGCACCTTTTTACACCCTAAATAAACTGTGATGAAAAGTAAATCGGCTTTAAAGAACGGGCTGACAGTAACTGCCTACCTCTTCGGGCGTCCTACTTGGCGATCTGAACTTGATCTCGCCGCTCGCGCCCCCGAGTCTCTGCTGCCTGGCACAAACAGGGGTGCGGACAAACTCCCAGGTGCCCACGAAGTTGAGCTTGGCAAAGTCGTCCTCGGAGGTCATACCGGTGACCTTGAACTTGACCTCGACGACATTGGCCGTGGAGGTGAAGAAGAACGGCAAGATGGAGTCGTCCCCGGAGCAGAGACAATCGCGCGCCAGTGGCGGAGTGTCGGACCACGGTAGCTCGAAGACGCGCACGGACGCGGTGACGTTGCCGTGACACTGGAGGCGGCCGAGGTCCGGCTGGTGGACAGTCATACACTGACGACCCTGCGCGTTGAGCTTCGTCACTGCGATGCGAACTCGCTCCCCCTTCTGACCCTCGAAGCGGTAGGTGCAACTGAGAAGACACGTATAAACTTATACTCTGATAGGTTCAACTGAGAAGACACACATAAACTTATACTCTGATAGGTGCAACTGAGAAGACACACATAGCAACTTATACTCTGATAGGTGCAACTGAGAAGACACACATAGCAACTTATACTCTGATAGGTGCAACTGAGAAGAGACACTGAACAAACTTATACTCTTGTTGGAAAACATAATTATTCACTAATTTGTTACTTTACAATATTGGACATTTTAACGACAATAATAACATTATTAAAGTCAACATTTACATAATTGTTGTGTCTAGATAGTCAATGTAAATGTGCTGTTTCTGCTTTAGTCTTTCGTGATCTATTTGGTAATGATCTCACTTTACATATATAAAAACAACTTTTATCTAAAAACGAAACTGTCTTTCGAAAAGTTAACGTTTTAAATACATTTGTTGTTTTTATGGCGAGGTACCTGCCCTTAAGTTTGTTTAAGTATAAATATGTTGAAATTTTAAGTTGTTGAAATTTTAATTTCATGTCATTGATAAATTCAGTTAAAGTTTCGTCAGGTTAGTAGGTAATGGGGGTAAAATGTAGCTCAAGCCCCCTCGTCCAGGTCAGTCAGTCCACGTAGCAAACCATCATACCGCTCCACCACAACAACGCGAGTAAAAACGACACAGATCAATTACTTAGGCCAGGCGCGCCAACTTCATTACATCCAAAACAAACAGTCTCGCCTGACGTTTAAATTGCTCCATTACTTACGTGAGGTTGGTGTTTCCACCGCGGCCGAACAGGAAGACGTTGCGAGGGGACTGGAACTTGCGAGGCGAGTCTGGAACAGGACCCTGGGAGCGACTGACGAACTTCCGGGAACACGGTCCCGAACCGTAGGGCTCGCCGTCCTGTTGGAGGTCCACGAACTCGTACAGGGCTCGGAAGGAGACCGGCCTGAACAAATCTTTACGTTAGGCAGTCATAATCATCGAACGTTAGGAGCGACTGACGAACGTTTGGGGATACGGTTACGAAACGACTCACCAAACTGTTATCATTATAGTTATTGTCGTCTGTCATGTACTTCTACTTTAAGATGGTAACTATAATATTTTATTGTGTACTTTTTTACCATTTTCGATGCAATATAACAAGACATACATAAGATATTTCACGAATCATATTCCAATTTAAAAACAATATATATTTATAACCTCGAAAATTGATCTTTCAGCTCTGTTATTGTCGACCTGATTCCGAGAAATACAATTCTGTTTTGTTATTCGCGCAAGAGTCTGAGGATATTACATGTCTAGAATCCGAATGCCTCAAAAGAAGAATATCCTGCGCTAAAAGAAAGTTGACGCACCTCATTCTTTTCACAGCGAAATAAGAGGTCGTTTTCCATAAAACCAAAAGTTTTGCCACCGAGAAATGAAGAACAAGCCACGACGCGGTTTCAAATTAGACGCACTAGAAGAGATCTACAGTTACCCTCCCGAGGGGAGACGACCCACTTTCGTATTCATAAGAGGAAATGAACAAAACGTCTCTGTGTTCTTCTGGCACGGGACACGTTCGAAAAACTTACGTTACGTGAGAATTTAGTTTCTACTTGTTCGCCTTGACGTTGATTAAGTTTTATTGAAAACGGTTATAAATATTTCGCATTCCGACCGAGTTGTTTTTCAAAGTTGCGTCTTTCAAACTAGTCGAGTTGGGCATTGTTTGGAAATTACTTTTCATAGCTAGACTTGACTCTTGGAGGGATAGTCGAGGACCAGGAAATGCCAATTAGTTTCCTTGTAAGTGTGAAGTAAGACGGGCTGCCGTGGGGTGGAGAGAGAGAGAGAGAGAGACGGATTCTACGGAGCACGACCGTTTCGTTTCTGAGCTTGTTACCCTGACGCGAACACTAATAAAAAGTAATCTCTTTGACCTAATCAGTGTGACGTTTGCCTTTGACTGGCCCCCGCCCCCGCCCCCGCGTAACCTCTGGGCTGAGCCGTCACTCGCCCCGGCTCGCGATTCGAACAGAGATCGCTCACAAATTACTTTTGCTCGCAGGAGGAACAAACCGAAGACTGACGTTATACGCAGGGTACGAGGAAAAGCTACGGACAATTTTATCATTTTCCTCATCCATCCACCACCATCTCCACCTCCAGTCACCACTTGGAAACAGTGCACAACATACTGTAGGTGATTTCGCAGGAAGCATTTATTTTGTTACTAACACGGAATACATTATTGAATGAAGATTGACCCATCCCGATTACATTATTATAACTTTATAAGCATTTCCAATCCATATTCCAATCATACTTTCTACCGAAAAAAGTCAAGTGCACGGTGAAGTTATAGTCTTAAAATGTAACCAAGAAAAGTATTTTGGAGCATTTTGATTTATAGGTAGCAGTCTTTTCTAATCAAACGCAGAATTACTCTAAGGGTATCTAAAAACTCGATATTATTTTTATAAAATGAAACTTTTATTATACACAATAACATTATAAAATGCCAATACAAAACAGTAAAAATAAATTTGATTTGCAAAATAGATTTTCAATTTACACAACATGAATTAAAACTGCTGCTTACAATATTTCACGTTCAGAGAAAATAAAGTTTGTCTATTCACTTTTCATGCACCCAAGACAAGAGTACACGTGGTCTGTAGAGTGGTAGTCCGTTGTGTATAGTGTAGTCACTCATCTCACATACTATAGTTTTGATTTGTGTTTATTTAATTTTTTTATTGTTTTAACAATTTGAACACTGAATTATTTTTATCTGAAAAATCTTACAATTTTTAATATTATTTAAAATGTACCAGGCACATGAGTTTGTTGAACGATAATCGCACGGAAAACCAAGGAAGAAGGCATGTGTTGTAATAATCTATATCACTCATTCGTTACAATGGTATAATCATCTATTTACGCCGTACAAAATACCGACTGTATAAAATACAAAATACACAGATACTTTTTGACTGACATCTAAAATTCAGGTAAAATATTTAAAAGCATCCATGCCGTAGGCTGCACACGCTTGGTATAATAGTCCTTGATCCAGTGAACACAGCCCCGAACAAGAGTGATACTCGCTAAGGGAGAGGATGTGGGCGCTATCTGCGTGTATGCGCTACTGTAATCTGATAGAATCAGCCACTTTTTGCACGTTCCAAAGTGCTGTACGTGTCTCGAAAGAGAAAACGGTCTGTGGAATATCTTCAACGTCTAACCTGCTTGATATTGACTGTCCCGAGGCTCGAGTAGAACGCAGACTCTTCTGTCTCTGACTGTCCCTCGGAAGACAGGTCTATGTGCGTTGATGATATCCATGGGTACGAAACCTGACTTACGCATTTATTCGGTCGTCTAATTTTTATATGCCAACAAATCACGGCCTAAGTCTATATTATTATTATATTATTATTATGTTTTGTTACATTTTTCGTTAGTAACCTTCCCATGGTGCAATGCATGCGTCCTCCCCAGAAATCTCATTGGCGATTGGAGAAAACCTCGGAAAAACCTTCAGTCAGGATTGCCGGTGGCGGGATTTTCCGAGACATCCCGAATCAAGAGTCTCGCGCTTTACGCTTGAGCACCCACTGTTGGTGAGTTGAGATAAATATAGAACCAAAATATGAGTGAGAGGGGAAGTCCAAATAAATGAAGACATTATTTTGTAGAGTACACCTACTCATTTACAAGAACTGATTTTCAGTGGGTGATATTTATGGAGTATATATTATTAATCTACCTTAAAACCTTATTGGCTTTGACCAATATTATAACGAAATCAAAATACGTTTGTTTAACCAAGGGAAGGCCATACAGTTGCGAATTTTTGAGCCGGCAGGCTCGGCTCAGTACAAACGCACACTCCTCGACGAATAGAAATGCACGTACTTCGCGACTTGTGAGTACTCGCGGAGAACGTGTGTTTCCATTCGTCGAGGAACGCACTCCCGAACTGAGCTGAGCGGTGAGCCGGCCGCCTGAAGTCCGCTAGCAGCCTAACTCATCCGTCAGGAGGATGATGATGACTCGTGTGACTCGCCCCCAGTCGAATGCGTTCATTTGTAGGAACTAGGAAGGTTCTACAGTTACCATTTACGGATTATATTGATGCCTTCTAGTCCAATTTAGAAACTTTTATAAACTCCTGCTTGAACGGGGCTTAAATAAATTAAAAAATTGTATTTAGAGTCTATCCACTCAGTTATATAACTGATTTTCAGTGGAGGACTTTAAATCAAAGCGACCAAGCCAACCCTGTAGGCCCCGACGCAATCGACGAGTGAGCGATAACCAACCAAAGATCGATTGTTTTAATAGGAAATATAGCAATCAATAGGAAATATAGCAATCAAATTTCAAAATTCAAAATAAAAAATTCACACACACACAAAATTCAGAATAGTTTGCATTCGAAGGTGGGATAAACAACGACAAAATAATACCAAGATCAGCGAAGATAAGAATCCACTTACTTCAAGAGTGTATTTGTGTATTGTATTTGTGTGGCTCGTTGGTCTTGTGGTTAGCGTATCTGCTTCCAATGCAGAAGGTCCAGGGTTCGATTCCCGCTAGAGTCAGAAGTTTTTTAACTTCCGATTTGGACTTCAGTCCATCAGTTTTGTGTTAAGAGTTTGTAAACGGTGACTTTGGAGCCGTCCTAGCAACGAAGCACATAATAAATTTCAGAGTTGTTCTGATCGGCTTGTTGATTCTGTGATTTGCGGTGTT